>CM047886.1:0-10730 GCA_026212405.1 Petrea volubilis | reverse complement strand
TACTCCCTTTACAAGAAGCCAAGCAGACAAAATAAATCCCCAAAATTAAATGGGTGCCTGGGTGGGTAATAAACCAGCAGCAGTAAATGGCAATAAAGATTTTACAAAAATTACAGAAATCCCCCTGGCAGTTTTTAGCTGCCACGAAAACACCCATGGCGATGACCAAAGTAGCATGCCGACCGCAAGGAGTTTGATGATCACCAAGCCCAAGTTGAAATCTGAACTGGTAGACAAACACGAACATCAGCTGCCCGTTGGCCCACAGCTGCGTATGCAGCAGTAGCAGCAGGGCCGCCCACATCCTGTTGTCCCCAAAAGGATTGCGACGACGCGCACACCTGCTCCGTTCAACAGCAAACTGACCAACACAGGTAGTAAACACCCAAGCACACTTCCTTGTGCCAAGACAGAGACTGCAGCAGCTCTGTTTGTGCACAGAATGACTGCCGGCAGGTTTGGAAAAATAACAGAAACCCCCCTGGCAGGTATGCAGTGGGAAAATACTCCCCCCAAAGTTAAGCATTGTCCAATACTCCATAAGAGCACACCAAACAGACCAAAAAACAAGCAAGAAATAGCAACAGCAGATCTGAATGATCACAGAAAGCCAAGGGGGCAAGATGCGAAAATTACAATTACCCCCCTGGCCGGAAAATAGAGAAAAAAACCCCCCCCCAACACCAAGATCAACCCACGATAGGACAAAACAGCAGCAAACAAAGCACCAAAAATCCAAAATCCACAAGGAAGTGATGAAATAAGGGAAAATAGCGAGGAAAGACCGAGTAGGCAAGCAACAAGCCAAGCAAAAAAGCAAATGGGCAATCATTTGAATCTAAAATTTGGGAAACCCCACTTATCCATCTTGAGTAGTCCACAAATAGGCCCTTGAATTTGATAGCCTTCCAAAGTCGCCGATGATTGGTTATCGCAAGCCAAGTTAGCCAAAGAGTCCGCCACTTTGTTCCCCTCACGGTAAATGTGAGAGAATCGCACATTGAGTTTGCTTCTAAGCTCTTGAATCTCCATAAGAAGATGTGACAATTTCCAAGTGGTGATAGTGTTGGATTGGATGAGGCTAAGAATAGAAGTTGCATCAACTTCCACCCAAACACTTTGGAGACCACGATCCCTACACAATTGCAGTCCTTTCTTGACAGCATGTAATTCCGCAAAATTATTGGATTGGTGGCCAAGGAAAGAGTAAAAGCAAATGATTACGTCACCGAGATGATCTCGAATGACACCTCCTGAGCCCGCGGCTCCCGGGTTGCCTCTTGACGCTCCATCTGTATTAAGCTTACTCCAACCAATGTCCGGTTTCAGCCAATAGACAATACGAGTTGGTGTCGACTGTAAGGCGGACAGCTCAAATTTGAGACCCAGTTGGCCAGCCAAAAGAATGTCCCCTCTCCAGTGCTTCCAAGTGAAGACTTTGGCAATGTAAAGAGTAAACAATGAATGAAGGACCCTCCAAACAATTCGTGTGGCAAGGAACTTTCTGTGTCGATGGACACAATCATTTCTCTCCTCCCAAATGTGCCAGAGAATCAGAATAGGCACGACGCACCTAACATTACCTTTGATACAGGAAGTCGCATGATTTTTCCAATGATTGAGTTGAGCGGCCACGCTATCTGTGTCAATAGCAGGGATACTAAAGATTTCTGAAAAGAAGACCCAAATATCCGTAGCTTTAGGGCTTTTAAAGAAGAGGTGCTGAAGGTCCTCAATACTGTCTCCACAACAATAGCATCTAGAGACCAATGTGATTCCCTTTTTTTGCAGTCTTGTGTGGACTGGGATCCAATTATTGAGAAGACGCCAAATAAAAACAGAGATTGTAGGTCTGATTTGTTTACTCCAAGCATGCTTTAGAAGACCATGGTGTTCCCGACTAACACGGATAGTTTCAAAAGCGGACTTCGTGGTAAATCTGCCTGTGGGAGAGGCTTTCCAAGTGAGGGTATCTTCGTTACCCTGGGCAATCGGGACTTGACCAATCTGTTGAACAAGATAAGGGGGGAGGATAGTACTCAACTTGCTCTCGTCCCACTTCCCGTTATTCCAATACGCGTTAACAGGTTCCAGCCTGCAAACTGGCCTGTTTAATAAGGTAGAGAGTGGGCCTTCACCCATCCAGCAGTCATACCAGAAGGAGCAGTCTCCCCGGCCTAAAATCCAGAAAAAATGAGCCTCAACTGCCGTGCGTACACTAACCAAACGTTTCCAAATACAAGAGTGTTTTGGGTGATAAGGAGCATGAAGGGGAAAGAACCATTTGACATACTTCTCCCTCATGTAATTCGCCCATAAAGATGAATGTTTTCTGAAATTCCACCAAAGTTTCCATGAGAAGGCCTCAATAAGATCGGCCGAATTTCTGACATTTAGCCCACCCTCATCATAAGGAAAACAAGCATTCGGCCAAGAAGTCCAATGAATCTTCTTTTGGTGGCCATAGTCGCCCCAGAAGAACTTGTTAAGGAGCTTGTCAATCTTGTTAAGAATAGACCTAGGAGGCTGTAGCACTTGGAGAATGTACAGTGGTATAGAGTTCAGAACACTTTGAATTAACAGGAGTCTCCCACCATGAGAAAGAGCAGTCTTCTCCCAACCCAGAATTTTATTCCTGATCTTATCCAAAAGATCAGTATAAAGAGCAGATTTTTTATTACCAACGTATAAGGGGGCCCCAAGATAAGTGATAGGGAGAGAGGTCATAGCAAATCCGGTGGCCATCTGAATGTAATGCCTTTGCACGGTGTTACAATGTTTGCCCACCACGCAAAGACTCTTGGAGCAGCTAATAAGCTGGCCCGAGACTGCTTCATATTTACGCAACAAGTCCATCAATGCAGCAATATTTCCATCCAAGGACTTAGCGAAGATAATTATGTCGTCCGCAAAGGCCAGATGGGAAATCACCTGTTGAGCATCCCCATCATATCTGAGTGATGGGATACGCTGATAGAGAGAGTCCAAGCTCCTAGAAAGCCATTCCGCTGCGAGAATGAACAGAGCCGGAGAGAGGGGATCGCCTTGTCTAAGGCCCCGGGAGGACTGAAAGAATCCCGTACTAGACCCATTCACAAGCACCGAGAAGAAACATCCCTGTATGCACCTTCGTATCATAGATATCCAGTTTTCGGAGAACCCCATGTTTTCAAGAACAAGAAAGAGAAACGGCCATTGGAGCCTGTCATAAGCTTTAGTCATATCCAGTTTGAGGAAAAGTTTATCCCCTTGGTCTTTCACATTTAGCGAATGAACCAATTCTTGTGCTAAGAGGATGTTATCTTGAATGGATCGTCCAGCGACGAATCCGCTCTGTGCCACGGAGATCAAATCAGGCAACACTTGACTCAATCTCTTATATATAAGTTTAGAAATGATCTTATTGGTCACGTTGCACAGGCTGATCGGTCTATAATCAGCCCAAGAGGAGGCTGTGATGGCCTTGGGGATAAGGACTAACGTAGTAGCTTTAAACCCTCTAGGCATTTGGTTCCCATTAAAGAAGTCCATGACTGCCTCAAAGGTGTCCAACCCCACAATATCCCAACAAGTCTGAAAGAAAAGAGAGGAAAACCCATCAGGGCCCGCCACGCTGTCGGAACTGATATCAAACACCACTTCCTTCACTTCGTCAAGAGTAGGTATGACACAAAGGTTATCAGAGTCTGGCTTCGATATAATCTCTGGAATACAAGCGAAATCATCCGGAAGTAACTCCGCCTCTCCAGAACTCAAAAGCTTCTGGAAGAAATCCACCGCAGATTGTTTGATGTGAAGAGGACTCGTGATGACTTGGTTTCCTTCCAAAATAGTGTGGATGGTTGCTCGAGCACGTTTCTTCTTGACAATAGAGTGAAAGAATTTAGTGTTGCGCTCCCCTTCCGCTGCCCATTTACAGGCGGCTTTCTGTTTCCAATAGCTCTCTTGCATAGCTAAAGCTTTAGTGAGCTCTGCACTTGATCGGTGCAAATCGATCAGGTTTTGTTCTGATGGATCTTGCTCAAAACGGCGCTCACAATCTTGGACAGCAGCCTCCTTCGCCTCCACTGCATCAAAAACATTGCCAAACACTTGCTTATTCCACCACTTCAAGTGTTGTTTGAGCCGGCTAAGCTTACGTTGAAGTTTCACCATCCCAATTTCTGCAATAGGCATGTTCCAGTTCCGCTGAACTTCTTCAAGAAATCCATGGTGGTGGCACCACATATGCAGAAAACGAAAGGAGGATGGCCCTCTGAAGTCATGATTCTCCAACTGGATCATCAAGGGGACATGATCAGATTTGTGTAGGGATAAATGGCTAACTCGCGAGGCTGTGAATAGGTCAGCCCATTCATACGAGAGCAGCACCCTATCAAGTCTCTTCCATTTTCTCTTCTTATCCGTCCAAGTAAATTGACTCCCAATGCAGCCCGCATCTTGCAGCTCACAGTCTTGAACAAATTCTGCAAATTCTTCGACAGCTCCCAACTTTGGAGAAGCACAGCCTTTCATCTCAGAGGTGGACAGCACTGTATTAAAGTCCCCGGCCACAAGCCAAGGGGAGGAGGTGCAAATATTCCTCAAGCCATCCCATAGCTCACGTCGTTCCCATCTCGAACATTTGGCATACACAAAGGAACATAAAAATGGCTTAGCAACTGAAGGGTGGGATAATTCAACATGGATAAATTGTTCATGGTTCTCAAGTATAGAAATAGTGGTGCAAGAGTCAGAAAAGACCCAGATTTGATTAGCTACATTTGCTACAACATGCTCAAACCCAAATCTACGAGTCATAAAGCTAGCATCAAGATCAGTCATAGGCTCAATAACAACAAGAATATTTAACTTCTTATTTTTCCTCAACCGATGTAAGTACTTTTGGGTATTAGAATTTGCAATACCTCTAATATTCCACACCAAAATGTTTAACTTCATTGATTGTTGATAAAGAAAATACCTTCTTTAGTGGGTTTACTTTTGCTTCTGGTTTGTCTCTGAATACAAGGCGTCATCACCGGTTTCATAGCTTTGTCTTTCTTCTGAAGGGATGCATCATCGACTGTTCCTCCCCTTTTATGAGCCGCAGCAGTTCGAGCCTCCTCAAAAACAAGATGTTGCATAGGGCTATGGACACTAGTGTTAATAGGGATATGAGAGTCGTCCGCAGCAGCAGTATTTAAAAAACAAGGTCCCCTGCTTTGTTCGACAGTGGCTGGAGCAGGATGATGTTGATTATCTTGGGGAGGGGAAGTCGTTGCAATAGGGGGCTGAAGACTTCCAGTTGTGGGGCTGGAAACAAGGGCTGGCTGATGAGGCCGAGAGGCACCAAAATCAGCTTCCTGCTCAATGTCCGTGACTGCCTCATTTCCATCTAGTAAACGAACTTGGGGCTGCCCGGCAGCGTCACAAGCGGTTAAACTGTGGATGGAAGCAGCTGGGGCACTGAGGCGATTAACCCCTTGGGTGGGAGCAGCAGGAGAATAGCAAATAAAATCACTGTGAGCAGGAGATTGGTTTTGTGTGTCATCTTGAGAGAGGAGAACCATTGATGTAGGGGGTGCAGCAGCTGACTGTTTGGAGGCGTCAATTTCTGGAGTAGCAGTAAATTCTTTACCTTCTTCCGGTACTAGCTTATTTTCAGTTGCGAATCCTTGTTGGTTGGTTAAACTCTGAGTGGGGGCAACTAAAATATTAAGGCAATTGTCCGCTTGGGTGGGAGAAGATGGAGAACAGGTAATTAAATTGTTGTGGTTAATGGAGCTGTCCTGTACATTGGTGACAACAATAGGAACTTCTTCAGACAATCCATTCTCAGTACTTACTTTCTGAAGACTGTCATCGTGGAGCAGGGGTCCTTTTGGAAGCTTCAAGGGAGCATCTTGAACTGTTGAAGTCGGTGCAGGGACAGTGACATTGAGGTGGTAATTCTCACTGTTAGCGGCAGCACAGTCCACTTCCCGCTCTTCCTCTTCGTTAATAGTATCCAGGGCCGCGAATTGGTTTGAGTTACCAATTGCAGGGCTAAGGCTTGGACCAGCTGTCCCAACAACAGCCTTACCTTTATCAAGGTCCGATTGCTTCCTTCTAGCTTTCGATACAATCCGCCACTCATGAGAAACTGTCTCCTTGGCGTTTTGACGAACATGTGGGGGGTTAGTAGGAGTATTATCAGTTATTTTCTCTTGGGCATATTGTCGAACACCTGAGGGTCGCTGCTCTTGATCTTTCCTTTTACATTCGTTCTTTGGGTGAAAGCCTTGACAGGGATCACAATAGTGAGGGATAGGATCGTACAATACCTTTTGTAAGATGTCAGTAGCTCCATACTCGACCAGCAGCGTCTCGTCCATGGGTTGTTTGACATCGATTTCGACCAAGACGCGCGCGGTACTCGGGCGAGTACGGTCCGACGTGGGCTCATCCATGCGCAGCGGCGTTCCCAGCAACTCAGCGAGCCCCCAGATGCAACGGTCAATGGCGAGGTGCGGCTTGATCTTGGGGAGTTCGACCCAAACCGGCACAATCGAGGACTCCACTTCAGGATCGAAATCAGCAGTGTACTTAAGTATGCGCATAGTGAACCCCTTAAAATCCAGGATCTTCTTTTTCCACAGGCGATTGTAGTCTTCGGGTTTAGAGAAGATGATTAAGCAATGTTTGTCGTCGATAATCCCAAACTGGTATACTCCATTGAATTTGAGGTTATGGAAGAGTGTTCTAACAGTTTTCCAAGAAGGTCCACCACACGGGAATTTACCCACAAGGGCGTATTGATATGGCTTCATCAACTGGTCGCATTCTTCAGCTGAAAGTTTGAGCGCCTTGAAGCCATTTTTCCGGGCAGCTGTGCCCATCGGTCCCAAGGCATTGTTGAAGAACTTCTTTTGTACACGGGTAGAGACCTCAGAATGAAGGCTGGCTTCGGGATTGGTGACCTCCGCGAAGGTCCGACGAGGTGGAAGAGGGAGGGGCGGCCTCTTATCCGGCGGCATTCCAGCCGGCGGCATCACCGAACAGTGGACCAAAGACAAGGAAGAAAATCTAGAGAGAAGGCAGAGGATATTCTAGAGAGAGAAAGTTTTTTGCGTTTAGGGTTTTGGGTTTTTTTTTTTTTTTTTTTTTTTTTTTTTTTTTTTTAAATAAAAACCGGCTCGTGCCCGCCGGAGGGTTTTCTATGGGGACCCCACCCCTTTATTTAAAAATCAAAATAATTACATAGGAAAATTCGCAAAATACATAATAAGCAAAATAAGAAATCCTAAGTGTCTAGCGAATTGTAAATAAGGAGTACTACTCCCTGTACAAATGAGATTGAAAGAATTAAAATAAATTGGAGAGTAGCTTGTTTTACTAAAACAAGGATATTCTAGTGAAATCTTTAACATTAAGTTAGCCAAAATGCCACGAACTTTGTTTTGCTCCAAAGTAGCAATGAGACTTTGTGAAATCTGCCATGTATAGCAGCCCTCATGAGTCTCATCTCTGTATGTCCTGTCCGTCCACTGTCGTATATCAAGAAGCATCAAGGTGTAAATAAATTTCAGCCCAAATAGCCTATTATCCCTTAATCTTGGCCCATCTATCCCATGCATGCAATATGAAACTAGAGCCCATATTTCTATCACAAGAAGGTCGTGAACTCTGGAAGTATAAGTCCATATCCTTTGCTGAACCCAGAAAAATATTTCAGCCCATGTCATCTTATGTTTTCGGCCCAACCACTCATGCAATTGAAGTCCTACATCCCCATTTTCAGCCCATATAGTCCATCCAATACTTCCATAACACCATTGGTGGCCCAAATTATAGCATCCCCCCCTGGTCCAGTAAGCCTTACGGCTAAAATAACAGCCAGCAACATGAATCCCTTC
Organism: Petrea volubilis; assembly: GCA_026212405.1. NCBI lineage: Eukaryota > Viridiplantae > Streptophyta > Magnoliopsida > Lamiales > Verbenaceae > Petrea > Petrea volubilis. The sequence continues at coordinate 2,853 of CM047886.1, read as the reverse complement.
ATAGCTGTCAAAACAGCAGCTGAAGCTGCCAGAAAAACCAACGACCCAAGAGCAGAAAATTACAGTTACCCCCTTACTGCTGGAAAAACAGCAGCAGCTGACCTCCCCCAATCTCAGCTGGAATACGACCAGAAACAGAAGCAATTCATTGACACTCCATAGCTGCATTAGAAATAGCAGCAAACGGACAGCAAGAATTCCCCTGCTGCTGTCACCAAAAAAATTGCAACGACAGCTGCTCCGTTCGTTAGTAATGTGACCAACAATGATGGAAGTCTCCCAAGCACACTTCCTGTTGCCAACAAAGAGACTGCAGCAGCTCTGTTTGTGCACAGATTGCCTTGTAGACAGGTTTCGAAAATTACAGTTACCCCCCTGGCAGGTGTTCTAAGCAAAATAATTCCCCCGACAGTAAGAGCAGCCCAAAAAACGACAAAGCAACAGCAAACACTCACCATTGGCACACCTCAACCACCACAAGGAGGCACCAAAAACAGGCACCATCCACACCATATCAAGAAACCAAACCAAAAGTAGCCCCCAAGAGTAGGCAGTCCAACCACAAACCAACCACCCAAGCATTCGCATAATATTTATTGCAATCATAACAAACACGATCAAGAATGTCTAAAGTTGGGAAACCCCCACCGGTCCATCTTCAGCAAGCCTCGGATACGCCCCGAGATATCCAAGCTGTCCAACACAGCAGAAGAAACAGTTTCACATGCATGATTAGCCAGAAAATCGGCCACTTGATTGCCTTCTCGAAAAATGTGTGTGACCCGCAAGTTAATATGGCGCATCAACTCTTGGATTTTCATCAAAGGATGTTGCAGCTCCCAAGGGCCACAAAGACCAGTCTTTATCATGTTAATGACTACTTGGGAGTCAAGCTCCAGCCATACGTTTTGCAAGCCCATGTCAACGCAGATTTGCAAGCCTTGTGAAACGGCCACCAGCTCAGCATAGTTATTGGTTTGCCCACCCAAGTAGGAGAAGAATGCCCCACAAACAGCCCCATGGTGATTTCTAATCACACCCCCCGAGCCGGCAACACCGCTACTCCCTTTTGCCGCTCCATCCGTGTTCAACTTATACCAGCCTTGCTCAGGCCTTAGCCACCTCACAATACGGACGGTTGAAGCAGGTTTACCATGGAAAGTGAAACCCCACTTGTGAGCAAGTGACAAGTACCCCCTCCAATGACCTTTTTGAAAATGCTGGCTCTGATATATGATGGATAGGGAATTAAGGACCTTCCAAAGGATGCGTGAATAAAGGAATTTTTTGTTCCTATGCTTGGAATCATTTCGTGCTTCCCATATGTGCCACAAGACAAGCATAGGGATTAATGCCATCACATGGCCTTTGCCGACGCTGTGGTTCTTCCAATACTTTAGCATAAAGGTGACAGAATTTGTATCCGGACAAGAGATGTTAAAAATCTCTGCTAAGGAATGCCAAATAACAATAGCTTTGCTGCTGCGCAGAAAGAGATGCGCAAAGTCTTCTTGATGGTGACAACATTGGCACTTGGATACAATCTGTATGCCCTTTCTTTGAATCCGGGAGTCCACCTCAAGCCATTCGTTCATCAGTCTGACCAAAAAGATTGAGACTGTAGGCCGCAATTGTTTCGACCATACTGTGCCATACAGAGGAGCAATTGATCTTGGCGTTCGGATAAGCTGCCATGCAGAATTTGTGCAAAATAAACCAGTTTGGGAGCCTTTCCAAAGCACTTTATCAGCCTTGCCCCTGGCTATAGGAACTTGGAGAATACGCTGGACCCAAGACTCGCTCAAAACAGCCCGAAGTGCCTCACTATTCCAGCTGCCATTTATCCAGTATCTATTTACTGGCTCAAGTTTGCAAATCTGTCTATTGAGGTGCTGCGATAAAGATTGCCCATCCAACCAAGCATCATACCAAAATGAGCAGCACCCTTCACCCAAAATCCAGAACAGATTAGCATCCACTTTTTCCCGAACGCTGACCATCCGACGCCAAATATGTGAGTCTGTGGTAGTATGAGGTGCTTGTACTGGGTGGAACCAGCGGACATATTTTTCTTTCACATATGTAGCCCATAACGAATCTTGTCGCCTAAATTTCCACCAGAGCTTCCAAGAGAAAGATTCCACGATATCATTCAAGTTACGTACCCCAAGACCTCCTTCATCCACCGGGTAACACAAATTACGCCATGTTGTCCAGTGTATCTTCTTCTGTGCACCATAATCTCCCCAAAAGAACTTATTAAACATCTTTTCCAGGATATTTAAGACAGATTGAGGTGGTTGTAACACCTGGAAAAGATAGATGGGCATCGAGCTCAGAACACTCTTGATCAACATGAGTCTACCTCCATGAGCCAGGGCCGTCTTCTCCCAGCCTGATATTTTGGACTTCACCTTATCCAGAAGATCAGCATATAACAGCTCTTTTTTGTTACCAACATATAAAGGTGCTCCCAGGTAGGTAATTGGCAAAGTGCTAAGTTGAAATCCGGTCACGAAACTCAAATACTCTTTCTGCAACCCTCTGCAATGTTTACTGAGGATAAGCTGACTTTTGCTACAGCTTATGAGCTGCCCTGATACCGCCTCATACGTATGGAGTAAGTCCATTAATTGAGAGATATTCGAGCCATTGGACCTCGCAAAGATGACAATATCATCCGCATACGCTAAGTGTGAGATGACTGTGCGAGCTTTATCCTCATACCGGAGGGAGAGCTCCCGTTGATAAAGATTATCCAAAGACCTGGATAGCCATTCCGCAGCAAGGATAAAGAGCGCCGGAGATAAAGGATCCCCCTGCCTTAGTCCTCTAGTAGACTCAAAGAACCCA
>CM047885.1:22518268-22542268 GCA_026212405.1 Petrea volubilis | reverse complement strand
TATGACAGTAGCAATGGGAAAGTCTGTTAAGGTCAGAACAATCCACAAGCATTGAAATCAGCCTCCTCAATTGGGTTCGAAAATTACAGTTACCCCCCTAGCAGGTATGGAGACCAACATTCTCCCCAAAACAACAAAAATACCCCAAGAAGCCACTGATCAACACCAAACAAACCACAAATAACCATGCACCAATAATCTGAAAATATGTTTCATGCATGAAGTATTCTGTGCTAGCCCACTGCCATATAAATCAAATCCAAGGATAAAAACCCAGATCCAGGCCTGCTACTCGAATACATCAGGCCAATGCCCCATGCACAAGCATCATCCTAATGAATAAATTGCATGGAAGCAGAACATACAACATGAAAGCTATTCACTTGAGAACATAAAAGCTAATAAAAAAGGCACACCCATCAGGATATGCGACATTTATTTAAATCTAAAATTAGGGAGCCCCCACTTATCCATCTTAAGTATTCCACGAAGTGTATACCCCAAATTTGATTCCATTCCATAACTGCTGAAGACGAAGCATCACAAGCAAAGTTAGCCATGTAGTCCGCAACCTTGTTTCTTTCTAGATATATATGAGAAAATCGAACATTAATTTTGCCCCTAAAAGTTTGAATCCCCATAAGGAGGTGTGCCGGTTTCCAATTAGTAACATGGTGGGATTGAATAAGGTTTAAGATAGAGGAGACATCCATTTCTCCTAACCGCTATGGAAGCCCTGTTTGTAGCACATACATAGGCGTTGATGCACGGCATAAAGCTCAGCATAAACATTCGTATGATGGCCTAAGAATGTGTAAAACACATAGATTACATCCCCAAAATTGTATTATGGAATACAATTTTTCTATTTTTCTTTCCATATTTTAAAATAAAGTCATAACCCCTGGATTACCTGGTGAGGCCCCGTCCATGTTAAGCTTAACCCATCCACTCTCCGATTTTAGCCAATAAACAATGCGAGGTGATATTGGTTGTTGATCAGCAAGGGTAAATTTGAATCCCAATTGGGCAACTAGAAATAGATCCTCTTTCCAATGTTTAGGAGCGAAAATGTTACTATTGTATAATACGAAAAGCAAGTGTAGAACCCGCCAAACAATTCGTGTAGCTAAGAACCTCCACTGCCTGTGAACACAATCATTTCCTTCCTCCCAAATGTGCCAAAAAATAAGGACATGCACCACAAAAATGACATTACCCTTAATGCTTGTTGTCGCACAATTTGTCCAGTGATTAAGCTAAGTGGCTACACTATCCGTGTCAATGGCTAGAATATCAAAGATTTCGGCAAAGAATGACCAAATATCTCTAGCTTTAGGGATTTTAAGGAAAAGGTGTTGAGAATCCTCAATACTATCTCCATAGCAATAGCATCTAGAAACCATAATAATCCATTTTTTTTGCAATCCTACGTGGACAGGTAGCCAACTATTGAGGAGGCGCTAAATAAAAATGGAGATGGTGGGTCTGATTTGTTTAGTCCAACCATGTGATAAGATCCCATGGGGTTCCCTACTAGTTCTAATGGCTGCAAATGCGGGCTTCATAGTGAAATTGCCAAGAGGGAAAGCTTTGCAAGTCAGGATATCTTCATTACGAGGAAAATAGGAACTTGACAAATCTGTTGAACTAAATGAGAAAGGAGGACATATTGCAGCTTGCTTTCATTCCACCTCCCACTAGTCCAATATGTATTAATTGGTTCAAGCCTACAAATCAGCTTGTTCAATAATGTAGAAAGCGGAGACTCACCCATCCAGCAATTGTACCAAAATGAGCAATCTCCCTGGCCAAAAAGCCAGAAGAAATGGGTCTCCACCATAGGTCGAATACTTACCATGTGTCTCCAAATACTAGAATGTTTTGGGTGAGAAGGAGCGTGAAGGGCGAAGAACCATTTCATGTACTTATCTTTCATCTATTTAGCCCACATTGATGATTGCTTCCGAAGGTTCCACTAAATTTTCCAAGAGAAGGCCTCAATGACTTCAAAAGGTTTTATCACATTTAATCGACCCTCTGCATAGGGATAGCAAACATTTGACCATGAAGTCCAATAGATCTTTTTTTGCCGGCCATAGTCACTTTAGAAGAATTTATTGAGAAGCTTGTCAATCTTGTTTATAATAGATTGAGGAGACTGCAACAATTGGAGAATGTGTAATGGTATAGAATTCAGAACACTTAGGATCAAAAGCAGTCGCCCACCATAAGATAGAGCTATTTTCTCCCAGGCTACAATTTTAGTCCGGATCTTATCTAATAAATCAACATAAAGAGAGGTTTTCTTATTCCCAACATAAATCAACATAATAGAGCCCCAAGATAAGTGATCGGCATTGAGGTCATAGTAAATTTGGTGACCATCTGGATGTAATGCTTCTGCACGTCATCATAATGTTTGCTCACCATGCAACAGCTTTTAGAACAACTAATAAGCTCTCCAGAAACAACCTCATATCTTCGCAACAAGTCCATCAACACGATAAACATTTCTATCCAAGGATTTAGCAAAAATAATAATGTCGTCAGTGTACGCCAAATGGAAAATCACCTGATTGGAAACCCTATCATATTTGAGAGAGGGAATACACTTAAAAAAGGAGTCCAGACTCCTTGAAAGCTATTCTGCTGCTAGAATAAACAACACTAGGGAAAGCTGGTCACCTTGTCTTAGATCGTGAGATGATTCAAAGAAACCAGTAGTGGAACCATTCACTAGCGCTGAGAAGAAACAACTTTGTACACATTTTTGAAAATCATAGAAATCCACTTCTCAGAAAACTCTATGCTTTCTAGAACTTGGAAGAGAAACGGTCATTGAAGTCTATCATAGGTTTTTTCCATGTCTAGTTTAAGGATCAGCTTATTCCATCGATCTTTCGCATTAAGTGAATGGACTAACTCTCGTGCTAGTAAGATGTTATCTTGAATGGAATGTCCAACAGCAAATCCACTCTGAGCCTCAGAGATCAATTCTGGCAAGACTTGGCTCAACCTATTATATATGAGTTTCGAGATAATCTTATGGGTAATGTTGCATAAACTGATCGGTCTATAATCAACCCAAGATGAGGTTGTGTTAGTCTTGGGAATAAGCACTAGAATAGTAGCTTTATACCCTTTAGGCATTCGACTCCCATCAAAGAAATCTGGAACGGCCTCAAAAATATCATCCCGCACAATATTCCAGCATTTCTAAAAGAAAAGAGATGTATATCCATTTAGCCCTACCACACTTTCTGGACTGATATTGAACACAACTTCTTCACCTCGTCAAAAGTAGACGGGATACAAAGCTTTTCAGATTCTGACTTCGAGATTAATTCAAGCGCACAAGCAAAGTCGTGAGGTAACAAATCAACCTCCCTCGCACTCAGAAGCTTTTGAAAAAAGGGCACAACTGATTGTTTGATGTCGATCGGACTAGTGAGTACTTTTTCTCCTTAGAATATTGTGTGGATGGCTGCCCGTGCTCATTTCTTCTTAACTAGGGAATGAAAGAATTTGAATTACGCTCCCCTTCTGTTGCCCATTTACAATATGCTTTCTGCCTCCAATAACTCTCTTGCATGGGCCAATGTTTTAGTGAGCTCTGCACTTGATCGGTTCAAGTTGATCAGATTATGTTCTGAGGGGTATTGCTCGAAGAGGCGCTCGTAGTTCTGAACGATAGCCTCCTTAGTAGGCACAATATCAAAGATATTTCCAAATACAATCTTATTCCACCATCTCAAGTGTTGTTTGAGATGGTTTAGCTTGTGTTGAAGTCTCACCATCCTTGTTTCTAGGATAGGCATATTCCTGTTACGTTGTACTTCCTCCAGAAATCCATGATGTTGATACCACATATGTAGAACATGAAATGAGGATGGCCCTTTGAATGCATTATTCTGTAAGTGAACCATCAATGGGACATGATCAGATTTGTCTATATATAGGTGGCATACTCCAGTGGTCGAAAATAGATAAGCCCACTAATTTGAAAGCATCCCGCATACTCCAAGTCTCTTCCATTTCCTCTTCTTGTCCATCCATGTGAACTGACTCCCAATGCATCCCGCATCATTAAGCTCACAGTCTTGTACAAGTTCTACAAATTCTTTAATGTCCCTGTGGCACCCCTCCCGCTAGGATCTTCCTATACGGTTGGAGGCCACCGACGATCGCATTGAGCACAAATTTTGGAATTCATACCCAATACGAACACCTAACTTAACAATACGCAGTGGAGGTAGAGTAAAATATGCAATATGGATAATATATATAACTATATTTAGTACAACCAAGTAGCGCAACATCAAAATAGCCAACTAGTGGCATCAAGTAGCAAATTACAGATTATAAAGCAAGACAAAGCAAAATGAAGTTTTAATATACAACTGGAGGAGCGGCTACCATCCTATGTACTCCCATTATTCTGATTCTGAGGCAATGAACAGAAAGAAACGAGGGGTTAAGTCCAAATGACTTAGTGAGGCCACATTTAGATAGATATATAATTGATTGAAAATGAGACTCAAAACAGTTAAATCATAATAAAGTGCACGTAGTGTGAAATGTAACTTGATAATAATAACTGAACTGAGCAATACGGACAGTGAGCCCAAGACGAAGTCTCCAACCTTATGACTACCCAAAACAGATAAATCATAATAGAAACCCTTATGCCTCCCTTGTCGAGAAGCCACCTCGACATTAAACGAGACGGAGATGTATCACGCGTCCGTGCAATACATCGCTCCAATCCCTACTACAGTCATCCTCCGGCTGTACGTAGAAATTGGTTTCACGGAATGGTATCATATAAAAGGTTCCATCGACGGTCCGTTCCGCCCGATAAAATTCCTCTTATAAGTACCTGGGCCCAAACTTCCCAAGGGCGTCCCCAAGGGTAAACGGAAATATAACGAAACAGATATGGCTCACAACTTGTCAACAAAGCAATAACTTATTTTTACACCTGGGATACATAGAAATATAATTAAAATATGATATCCCAAAGGTGTCAAAAATCATTTCGGGACAGATACAACTGGCAATATCAGAGAATGCAATATTTTGAAAATAACTTGTCTTATATGTATGGAAAACATTTTTCGAAAGATTTGATCGCATAAATTCAATAAGGTAGGCTATACGAATAATATTTATATCATATAGTTCAAAGCCCCAAAAAGGAATTGACAAAGCACTCACCTTAGGAGTTTATCAAGTTTATAGATTTGTTTCGGCTAGATCAACTTGACTTCCTCCTTCAAGAGTACGTGAGGGAAATAAGGGAGTATGTGGAAGGTTATTAGGTATATATGGATTAAAATAGAAGGGCTTGTGTGTACATATATGTGGGTGGAAGATAGGTTATAAATAGGAAGTGTTTTGGGTGTTGAGAGTAGAGTAAGTGAGGGGGTGTGTTTTTAGGCGGGATTTGTGTGTTTGTGGAAGAAAATAGAGAGAGTATAGTGTGTGTATGTGTGAGGACGTTTTTTGGGGTGGAGAAGTATGTGGGAGGTCCTATTTATAGTGGAGAATGAGGGTAGAAGGCAAGACTTGGGGACCAAGGTTTAATAAATGCAAATCTTTCCATTTAATGCAAATCTCCCAACTAGGCATAGAATTAAATGCCAAATTAAATGAAATCTTCCACCTCCCTCCTCTATTCTAGCCTTGGTGTAACCCTAATCCATGAGTCATGAATCTAGATGAATGGAAGACCACACAAATGCACAATTTCTAGAAGAAATTCATCTTATATTAGTGTAGGATATTTTAATAAAATATTAACACAAAATCAAATAATATCAAATAAAATCTAATAAAATCTGATTTTGATTGTCCTCATCTTATAAAATCTGAAATCATATCTTTATTTTATTAAAAATTCGAATTTGTATTTATTTATTTTGTAAAAACTGAAAATTAGGGTTTTAGGGCATAAATTAGGGTTTTTTTGGGCATAAAATCCGAAAATTCATAATTAATTTAGAAAAATTCCAAAATTATGAAATTTAATGTTTATAAATCTGAAATTATATGTATAGTTTCCAGAAATTAAAAATGTTTTAGTTATATTTTCGAAAATTGCAATTTAGGACATAAGATTTCGAAAATTGTGTTAGAATATCAAATTCGTTTAAAATTTGGAAAATCATGTAATTATCACCTCACATAATTCATATATAAAAGAAGGATCATACAAAACATGAAATATTAGTAAGCATGCGTGTATATTATAAGAACCGGTTTATATAGTTTTTAGACCAAAAATCGGGATGTCACAACTCTCCCCCCCTTAAAAGAATCTGGTCCCCAGATTCTTACCTGATTGAATAGCTCCGGATAATATTTACGTATTTTCTCTTCAGGTTCCCAAGTTGCCTCTTCGACTTGATGGTTTTGCCATAGTACCTTGACGAGTGGAATTTTTCGATTTCTTAACTCTTGGAACTTTCGATCTAAAATGCGAATAGGTTTTTCTGTATAGGTAAGGTTAGGTTCAAGGGGTATGTTTTCAGGTGGAAGGATATGGGTTTCATCAGGGTAGTATTTTCGGAGCTGAGATACGTGAAATACGTTATGGATTCCTGTTAGGCTAGGTGGTAAGTCTAGTCGATATGCGACTTCTCCTATTCGCTCTATGATCTCAAATGGTCCAACATACCTGGGATTCAATTTTCCTCCTTTACCAATCCTTGTAAATCCCTTCCTTGGAGAGACTTTAAGGAATACTCGATCCCCGACTTCAAACTCCAGTTTTCTTCGTCGCTTGTCTGCATAACTCTTTTGTCGATCTTGGGCAGCCTTCATCTTTTGTTTGATAATTTGCACTTTGTCAATTGCATCTTGGATGAGTTCAGGTCGTACTGCTCTATGTATTCCATCCTTTGTCCATCTCCATTCATCTAAGTCCCAATATAGCGGTGATCGACACTTTCTTCCATACAAAGCTTCATATGGTGCCATCTGTATTGAAGCTTGATAGCTATTGTTATAAGCAAATTCAATCAAGGGCAAGTGCTTATTCCAGCTATCACCAAATTCCAATACGCACATTCTCAACATGTCCTCCAAATAGGCTATCAATCTTTCTGTCTGCCCATCTGTTTGTGGATGTGAAGCTGTACTGAATTGCAATTTAGTGCCCATATGCCTTTGTATGCTTTGCCATAATCTAGATGTGAACTTAGGATCCCTGTCTGAGATGATACATGTAGGAATGCCGTGGAGTCTCGTGATCTCACGGTGGTAAAGTTCTGCTAAAGTTTCCACTCGATCAGTTGTTTTAACAGGCAGAAAATGTGCTGACTTGGTTAACCTATCCACGATTACCCATATGCTATCATATCCACCTCTTACCTTAGGTAATCCTACTAGAAAATCCATAGTAACTTGATCCCATTTCCATGTTGGAATCGGTAATGGTTGTAACATTCCTCCCGGCTTTTGGTGTTCTCCTTTGATCTTTTGACACGTCAAACATCTTCTTACAAAGTCTGAGATGTCTCTCTTCATACCATTCCACCAATAATACTGTTTAAGATCTCGATACATTTTTGTTCCTCCTGGATGAACGGTATATGGTGTCTTATGAGCTTCTTCTAAAATCTGTTTCTTCATTTCTTCAGTTATACATATTCTGCCCTTGTAACGTAAAATCCCCATATCATCAATCCCATATTTCTCATTTGTACTTTCCCCTACCTGGGCAATTTGCTTCTGACTCCACTTATCCTTTGCTTGCTTTTCCCGAATCTTGGTGACTAGTTCTGATTGAACAGTTAGATCTGCTATTTGAGCATGAGTCTTTATGATAAAGTTACTTTTAGAGACCCCAATTCCACTGCTTAATCGTGCTAATCCGGCTTTTCTACTAAGAGCATCGGCAACTAAGTTGGCTTTCCCGGGGTGATATTGGATCTTACAATCATAGTCCTCCAAGAATTCCAGCCATCTTCTTTGTCTCATGTTGAGGTCCTTCTGAGTGGGTAAGTACTTTAAGCTTTTGTGATCTGTATACACCTCAAAGGTTGTCCCATACAGATAATGTCTCCACTTGGCCAAAGCAAATATAATTGCTGCTAACTCCAAATCATAGGTCGGATAATTACACTCATGAGAACGAAGCTTTCTTGATGCGTAAGCAACCACTTTCCCATTTTGCATTAACACACATCCCAAACCTTCTCTAGATGCATCAGTGTAGACAGCAAAATTTTCATTTCCTTCAGGTAGTGTCAGCACTGGGGCAGTGGTTAAACGTCTTTTTAATTCTTGAAAACTAACTTCACACTTTTCATTCCATTGGCAAGGAGAATTCTTGCGAGTAAGTTGAGTTAAGGGCTCTGCAATTTTTGAAAAATTTTGTATGAACCGCCGATAGTAACCTGCTAAACCCAGAAAACTTCTTACTTCAGTTGGAGTCTTCGGGCGCTTCCAATTATTAACAGCTTCCACCTTGGAGGGATCGACTTCAATTCCGGTCTTGGAAATTATATGCCCTAAAAATGTAACTTTTTCTAACCAAAAGTCACACTTACTAAATTTCGCATATAATTTGTTTTCTCGTAACGTCTGTAGAACAATTCGCAAATGTTCCGCATGCAGTTCTGGAGTCCTTGAGTATACCAGGATGTCATCAATGAAAATAACCACAAATTGATCCAAATATGGTCGGAAGACCCGGTGCATCATATCCATAAAAGCTGCTGGTGCATTGGTCAATCCAAAAGGCATAACAACAAATTCAAAGTGCCCATATCGAGTATTAAATGATGTTTTAGGAATATCTTCCTCTTTAACTCTAAGCTGATAATATCCTTGTCTCAAATCCAATTTAGAATATACTTGTGATCCTTGTAGAAGGTCAAATAGTTCTTCTATGTGTGGGAGTGGATATTTATTCTTGATAGTCATCCGATTTAACTCCCGATAATCAATACACATCCGAAGTGACCCATCCTTCTTTTTAACAAATAGCACTGGCGCTCCCCATGGTGATGTACTTGGCCGAATATATCCGCTTTCTATTAATTCTTCAAGTTGCTTCTTCAACTCCTTCAATTCAGCTGGGGCCATTCGGTATGGTGTTTTTGAATAAGGTTCAGCTGCTGGTATGGTGTCGATCACAAATTCTATTTCTCTCTGAGGGGGTAATGAATTCAATTTTTCTGGAAACGCATCTTGGAATTCATTTACAACGGGAACTTCCTCTATCTTTATTTGGTCCTTCGGTTTGTTGAGCAAATAGGCAATGAATCCTAATGCTCCCTCCTTGATACACTCCTTTGCTTCAACGAAGGAGATAAGAGAAATGGTTTTGGATGAACTAATGGGGATTATTGGCCCAGGTGAGTTATCCTTTCCTAAAATAATCCTCTTAGCAAAACAATCTAGTTGGGCCTGATGTTGATACAACCAATCCATCCCAAGGATTATATCGTAGTTGTGAATAGGAAGCTCTATTAAGTCAGCGGGATATGTTTTTCCTTCAATTCTTATTGGACATCCTTTCAGAACCCGATCAGTAAGATAACTAGATCCTAAGGGGGTGCTGACTTCAAAGTTATAAGATAAAGATTCTAGCAATAACCCCAATCGATTCACAGATTCCACAGATATGAAAGAATGAGTAGCTCCAGGATCATATAGTATTTTCATAGAAGTGTTTAAAATTTGAGTTGTACCTTCCACTACTGCAGTTGGATCGGGTCCTTCATCCGCCTCTAGAGCGTAAGCTCTAGCTTTTACTTTTGGCCTTCCGACAGGTGGAACTTGGGTCCTTCCTTCTTGAGTTGGGCCAAGGATATTAGGGTTTCGGGCTTTCGGGCACTCTTTAATCATGTGTTGATCACTACCGCATGCTACACATTTTCCATTCTTTTTCCAACAGTTTGCCTCTACGTGGCTAGGATGTCCACAGTAGTTGCATCCAATTCTTTCCCTGCCTCCAAGTTGGTTAACATTTTGATTTCCTTCAATGCGAGGGCGCTTATTGTTCCTTGTATTGGTTTGTCTGAGTTGTCCTCCACCCTCTGGACTAGATACCTTATTCTTGCTCACTTTGTTAGTTATTTGTTTGATTTCCCGAATTTCTGCCTCAACAACCATGGACTTACTGACAGCCTGTGTATATTCCTCAATGTCGGTCGCCATTAACGCCCATCGGACTTCAGGCCGCAAACCTTGGATGAATCGTTTGGTTTTTCTCCTCTCATCATTCATTATATGTGGCGCATACTGTACCAAACGAGCGAATTTGGCCTCATATTCTGCAACAGTAAGGATCCCTTGAATCAAATCCATAAACTCTTTTTCTCTTGCATCTCGAACTACTTGGGGTATAAATTTATCTAAAAACTCCTTTAGAAAATTTTCCCAAGTTACAGGTGTTTGATTGGCATTCCATCTTTGTTCCACGAGCTTCCACCAGTTGTGGGCTGCTCCTTCCATCAAGAATACGGTGAACTCCACTTGTTCCTTTTCATTACATCGCAAAACCTTAAAGATCTTGGTAATTGCCGCTACCCAGGATTCAGCCTTTTGATCGTTAGGCTCCCCATAGAATTTTGGTGGGTTGAAGCGCAGGAAGCGATCTAGCATCCTATCATCCGACTGGTGATTTTGATTTTGTTGGGTAATTTCTCTCCAAACTCCAACCATTTGGCTCAGAATATCATTATTATTTCCTTGGTTTGGAACATGATTTTCTTCTGGGTCCAACCTCGTCGTGGGTCCTTGATGACGGTTTCCTTGGGGTTGTGTTACAGTAGGGTGAGTTGGTTCTGGGGTCGATTGGGAGTGTAAGCGCGTACGTGTAGCTCCTTTTCGTGGCGCCATCAAAATTCTAAGTGTTACGGATTCAAATCTAGGGAATAATTATCAAAACATGATTATCACATAAAGTAATGCAGAAGACTTCACGACATCATGTATATAATATGGGATAGCATATTCGATAATCACAAACAGAGCACATATACACATAGTGATTTGGTCAAAACAAAGACTATATGTATGCATGCTTACCTATATATAACACATGGTTATAACCTAAACCAGGCTCTGATACCACCGCTGTGGCACCCCTCCCGCTAGGATCTTCCTATACGGTTGGAGGCCACCGACGATCGCATTGAGCACAAATTTTGGAATTCATACCCAATACGAACACCTAACTTAACAATACGCAGTGGAGGTAGAGTAAAATATGCAATATGGATAATATATATAACTATATTTAGTACAACCAAGTAGCGCAACATCAAAATAGCCAACTAGTGGCATCAAGTAGCAAATTACAGATTATAAAGCAAGACAAAGCAAAATGAAGTTTTAATATACAACTGGAGGAGCGGCTACCATCCTATGTACTCCCATTATTCTGATTCTGAGGCAATGAACAGAAAGAAACGAGGGGTTAAGTCCAAATGACTTAGTGAGGCCACATTTAGATAGATATATAATTGATTGAAAATGAGACTCAAAACAGTTAAATCATAATAAAGTGCACGTAGTGTGAAATGTAACTTGATAATAATAACTGAACTGAGCAATACGGACAGTGAGCCCAAGACGAAGTCTCCAACCTTATGACTACCCAAAACAGATAAATCATAATAGAAACCCTTATGCCTCCCTTGTCGAGAAGCCACCTCGACATTAAACGAGACGGAGATGTATCACGCGTCCGTGCAATACATCGCTCCAATCCCTACTACAGTCATCCTCCGGCTGTACGTAGAAATTGGTTTCACGGAATGGTATCATATAAAAGGTTCCATCGACGGTCCGTTCCGCCCGATAAAATTCCTCTTATAAGTACCTGGGCCCAAACTTCCCAAGGGCGTCCCCAAGGGTAAACGGAAATATAACGAAACAGATATGGCTCACAACTTGTCAACAAAGCAATAACTTATTTTTACACCTGGGATACATAGAAATATAATTAAAATATGATATCCCAAAGGTGTCAAAAATCATTTCGGGACAGATACAACTGGCAATATCAGAGAATGCAATATTTTTGAAAATAACTTGTCTTATATGTATGGAAAACATTTTTCGAAAGATTTGATCGCATAAATTCAATAAGGTAGGCTATACGAATAATATTTATATCATATAGTTCAAAGCCCCAAAAAGGAATTGACAAAGCACTCACCTTAGGAGTTTATCAAGTTTATAGATTTGTTTCGGCTAGATCAACTTGACTTCCTCCTTCAAGAGTACGTGAGGGAAATAAGGGAGTATGTGGAAGGTTATTAGGTATATATGGATTAAAATAGAAGGGCTTGTGTGTACATATATGTGGGTGGAAGATAGGTTATAAATAGGAAGTGTTTTGGGTGTTGAGAGTAGAGTAAGTGAGGGGGTGTGTTTTTAGGCGGGATTTGTGTGTTTGTGGAAGAAAATAGAGAGAGTATAGTGTGTGTATGTGTGAGGACGTTTTTTGGGGTGGAGAAGTATGTGGGAGGTCCTATTTATAGTGGAGAATGAGGGTAGAAGGCAAGACTTGGGGACCAAGGTTTAATAAATGCAAATCTTTCCATTTAATGCAAATCTCCCAACTAGGCATAGAATTAAATGCCAAATTAAATGAAATCTTCCACCTCCCTCCTCTATTCTAGCCTTGGTGTAACCCTAATCCATGAGTCATGAATCTAGATGAATGGAAGACCACACAAATGCACAATTTCTAGAAGAAATTCATCTTATATTAGTGTAGGATATTTTAATAAAATATTAACACAAAATCAAATAAAATCAAATAAAATCTAATAAAATCTGATTTTGATTGTCCTCATCTTATAAAATCTGAAATCATATCTTTATTTTATTAAAAATTCGAATTTGTATTTATTTATTTTGTAAAAACTGAAAATTAGGGTTTTAGGGCATAAATTAGGGTTTTTTGGGCATAAAATCCGAAAATTCATAATTAATTTAGAAAAATTCCAAAATTATGAAATTTAATGTTTATAAATCTGAAATTATATGTATAGTTTCCAGAAATTAAAAATGTTTTAGTTATATTTTCGAAAATTGCAATTTAGGACATAAGATTTCGAAAATTGTGTTAGAATATCAAATTCGTTTAAAATTTGGAAAATCATGTAATTATCACCTCACATAATTCATATATAAAAGAAGGATCATACAAAACATGAAATATTAGTAAGCATGCGTGTATATTATAAGAACCGGTTTATATAGTTTTTAGACCAAAAATCGGGATGTCACAGTCCCCCAACCTTGGAGCAACACAGCCTTTCATCTCGGAAACATTCAGCACGGTATTAAAATCACACGCTACAAGCCAAGGGGATGAGGTGCAGACATTTCTCAAGCCATCCCATAGCTCTCGCCATTCCCACCTCAAGCATTTTACATATTCAAAAAGAACAAAGAAAGGGCTTAGCCACTGATGGATAAGAGACCTCAACATAAGTAAACTGTTCATGATTCTCAAGTATAGTAATAGTAGTGCTACAATCAGAAAAAACCTAAATTTGATTAGCCACATTGGACACAACATGCTCAAAACCAAATCTACGCGTCATAAAGGCAACATCTAAATTAGTCATAGGCTTAATAATAACAAGAATATTCAACTTCTTTTTTTCCCTCAAACGGTGTAAATAACTTTGGGTATTCGAATTGGCAATACCCCTAATATTCCACACCATAATGTTTAAATTCATTGATTATTGGTGGGGATAGTAGCTTCATTAGTGGATTTTGTCTTGCTTTTGGTTTGTCTCTAAATTTATGGCAACACCTCAGTTTTCTTGACTATTTTTTTCCTCTATGCATCCTCTGAGCCTCGAATGGTTGTGTCATCAACATGCCCTCCTCTTGTATACACTAAAACTGTTCTAGCATTTTCAAAGACCGAATGTTGGATAGGGTCATGAATATTAGTGTTAACAGCGATGATAGAATCATCACAGCTGACCTCATCTGATAAAAGTTCACTAGCAGCATTTAGAAGACATGGCCCCTGACTTGTAACTGGAGTGTGCACACCACCCTCTAGATCGCTCAACTTCTGACTTGCACTTGGTCTGTGCATACCACCCTCTAGGTTCGGTTGCTGCTCATGAGTCCCTAGAGGTCCTGCATCTCCCTCATGAACCTTGTCATCTGTTGTACTAACCGAAGCATTTTGGTTTGAATACTGCTCTAAGTGAAAACCAACGACATCCCCTTCTTGACCCGCCAAACGAGAGCACCTGGAGTGGCAAGGGTCAGTCGGGGGAGCTAAGTTCCCAACCTCCGTGCTTGGTGAAAACCTGCCCAAAGCACGAGGTGCATTCTCGGGCCTAACACTCTCCTTCTGGCCTGCCAAGCGAGCGCACCCAACTTGACAAAGGTTCGTGGGAGAGGCCATTCCCCCATCTGTATGCAAAACACATCCAATATTGGTACCATCAACGTGGAGTATTATGGAGTTGTTCATTCATAGACCATAGTCCATCGTTACTCACCCATGAGGTTGTTCATTGTTCAAGTTAGCTGGCATGTTAGGAGAAGTATCATTAGGTTGAGCCTCAAAATTAGCTGAATTTTCTTGTGGAAGTGGCATGGCAGCTTCTTGGATAGACAAATTCTGCACAATAGCATCCTATACAACATCTTTAGGTGCGGCAATTGATCGAACAAATGGTCAGTGTGTGTGTTGTATCTCGATCGTCTTTAATGTGGATCATATTATTTCCATCCAAGATAGATAAAATACCAAACTGATTACCAAATAGATTATCTCAATCAGCTAGTGGGCAACTTCGAAATCGATGTCCCAATGCATAACAGGAGGTACAATACTGAGGGATATTGACATATTCAATTAGTACTTTGATATCGATATCGTCATGGTCAATTAATAGTTCAGTATCCAAGGGTTGGGCAATATCAATTTCCATCAGAATTCGAGCCATGCTTCACCTCATCTGATCAGCCGTGGGCTCGTTAATTTTGAAGGGGTTCTGAGGGACCAAATGAAGGTTTTGCTATAAAAGTGTGAAGATAACCCAGGGAATTCCACCCAAACAGGAGCAATCGATGCCTAATGCTTAGGATTGAAGGTAGGCATCCATTTTAGTATGCGCATAGGGTAGCCATGGAAATCCCAAACTTTCTTCCTCCAGATTCGATTGTAGTCTTCTGGGTTTGAGAGTAAAATCAAGCAGTGTTTGTGGTCTATCACACCAAATTGATAGACTCCCAGAAGTTTGATGTTGTGAAACAGGACTTTAACAGTTTTCCACAATGGACTGCCACATGGGAATTTCCCAATCAACAAATTCATATGGCTTGGCAAGAGTCTCGCACTCCTCCTTAGATGGACGCAAAGTCTTCTTCCCGTTCTTGCATGTAGGAGTACCCATCGGAGCAGTAACTTCATCGAAATATTTTTTCTTTTCTCGATAATCTCATTCCGATACATCACCTGGGGCTGTGTGCACAACATTAAGGAAACTTTGACATGGCGGCATGGGCAACGGTCACATGTCCGTCATCATCTTCGTAGGGGGAGCATTTGTCATGGTTTCGATTTACCTTAATGGTACCGATTTGAATCTTCACCATTGGGCTACATCCCCAGTGGCAAACACTCCAACTTCGCCACTTGAACTAATTTTTTGTGTTGGGTGTTTCTTATTAAAAAAAATCAAGTGACATTAAGTTAAAATGCAATTAATTCATAATTTGGCTCCCACTTCAAGGGTCACGTACAACTCATGTGTCCAAACCGGTAATAGTTTAATTGAAAGGACATAAATTGAGAAAATTATAAATCTATGGGACATAATGTAAGAAATTTATAATTGATGGGACAAAATTCAAAAAAAACTCTACTTTTTAATATTGGGGAACACACCTAAAATATTTAATTTCTAGTGACAATATTCGTCTTACACACTAGATAATATAGTCCTAACTTTTTACCATCAGTTTAAACAAAAGGTGCTTAGTATACAATGCATACATTTGCAAACGAAGACAATAGTTTGTCACAACAGAAATGCAAAACAAAAAGGCAAATGCAAGTGTAGACAAATAAAATTTGTGTCGAATTATATGGTGGCACATGGAAAATAATACATTAAACATCAATATTATATTTTCAATTTTTATATAGGGAATTTAATTAAATTTCATTCCTAAATAAAATAGTTAATTAATTGATATTTTAATATATATTTTCTTGGCTAATTAAATAGTGCCAAGTGTCAAATTAAATAAATATAATATGTTGCAAACAAATGAGCCAGATATTATTACTATTTTGGCAATAAATATAATATCTTGCAAACAAATAAGCTAGATATTATTCTTTTGGTGATAAATGCAATATCTTGCAAAGAAAGGAAAGTTGGATATTATTATTTTGGCAATTCAAACCATATCTTTTTATTAAGGAAATGAATTGCTACCAAATATGGATCGCCCAATCGAATTGTGCCACCTCGTCAATTAAACATGGCAAGAGACTCTCTCCTACACCTGTAAATAGGGGTCTTCTCTACAAGCCAAAGACACATCAAAGCATAAGAAGTTCAAAGCAAGAGAAGTGAAGGAAATCTCGCAATTCTCTCGACGTTCAAAGCAAGAGAAGTGAAGCAAATCTCGCAATTCTCTCAAGAAGATTCAAAATGATCAAGTCAAAGTTTCTGGTGTTCTCCACAAAGATCATCAAATCCAGGTGTTTGATCCACAATCAAGGTGCAAAACCAGTGAATCAATGTTTTTCCAAGTCAAATACACAACGATTAAGGTGAAGTTCCCAGCGTTCTCCACGAAGATCAACCAAATCAAGGCGTTTGATCTGTAAACAAGGTTCTAAGCCAACAAATCGGCTTTCTTTCCAACTATACATCAAGTCAAGTCAACGATATTCACCACGTTCATCAAAAATCTCAAAATTTGATTCGTAATAAAGTTGTGAAGCTCACAAATTGTATTATGGAAGATCAAATCAAGTTCCAAGAAGATCAAACCACCAAATCTGCTCCAGAAATGTGTGAATGTTTCAACTTTCAAATTCATCAAGGAAGAATTAAATGATAAAGTTTAGAGATTTTACCCATATTATTTTGATTAAATTCAATAAATTTAATTTGTACAATTTTTCTTGTATTTTAACTTAATAGACTCAAAATTTGTGTTACAAATTTTTGGCACACCCGGTGGAACCATTCTACCTCTCAACTCTCCCTTTCAGCAAGAAATTTCCTTCAAGTATCAAATGGCCGCCTACAAATCCGCAGAGTTCGAGGTTGCCACTTTAGAAGTTCCAAGTGTTATGGTCAAAAGTTTTGTTGTTACTACAAGAAGCATGCCCAAGAACCTTCAGACATCATCTGAGAAGGATCCCTTGCTCGATAGCATCAAGAAGATCCTACCACAACTTGCCAACACAAATGAAGATGATGAAGTTGTTTCCACGCTAGCCACTCCTCGCTCAACATCATGTTCTTCTAGCACAAATCATAAACTACAAATTCTTTTTCCTTCCCATATGAAACTGCAAAGCACTTTGACTATATCATGTGGTACAGTCTTAAAGGCTAAATGGTAGACTATTGTCTTCACGCATGCCCAAAGTAGTGAGGAAGATGATAGAGAAAGTGTGGCTTCTTCTTACCCCGAAGTAGTAAGGATCGCTTATGCACGCAAATCATCAAACTTATTAGGGGTGGCAATATTAAGGTGAGCGATGCCACTAGAATGATGCGAGTAATCCAGGTCAGATAGATGATGGTCAAATAAGGTAATGAATAGACTTCGAGAAAGTGATGAGGATGTTGTGCCAACATACCACATCACCTCGAGCGAAGAAATCCCAGAAGAAGATGCTGAAGCTACTCCTCTCGAGCTCGAGGAAGGCATTAAAGCAACAATGATAAATTGAAAGAGATCAACTTAGGTGATGCTGACACCCACATTCAATCTACATTAGCGTATTATTGACCATCAATGAGGAAAAAGCTTACATCAAACTTTTAGCCTAGTTAAAAGATGTGTTGACATGGTCATACAAAGAAATGCCTAGATTGGATCCAAAAGTAGTAGTTCAGCACCTTGCCATAAAGAAGGGGGCTCATCCAATTAAGCAAGCCCAGTGCTGATTTTGGCTAGATCTAGTCCCTCTAATTAAGAGCGAAGTAAACAAACTCATTGAAGTCGGGTTCATTTATTAAGTCAAGTACCCCACGTATATTTCAAGTATTGTGCTGGTAAAGAAGAAAAATGGCCAAATTTTAGTATACATTGATTTTAGGGACCTAAATGCTGCGTGTCCAAAGGATGACTTCCTCGATGCCCATAGCCAAGCTTATAATCAATACTACTATAGGTCATAAGGCACTATCATTATTGGATGGATCATCGGGGTACAATCAAATACGCATGGCACCCGAAGATGAAGAACTAACAACATTCCTCACCCCAAAGGGCATTTATGGCTACAAAGTGATGCCCTTCAACCTGAAAAATGCTAGTGCCACTTATCAAAAAGCGATGCAGAAGATCTTCGATGATACGCTCCACAAAAATATCGAATGCTATTGTGGACGACTTAGTGGTAAAATCCAAGAAGTAAGAGGATCACCTCCATGATCTCAGGAAGGTCTTTGAGCATTTGAGAAGGTATCAACGTAGGATGAATCCACTAAAGTGCACATTCAGAGTTTCATCGAGTAAGTTCCTAGGGTTCATCGTTCATCATCAAGGCATAGAGACTAAACAGGAAAAAATTGTTGCGATCCTGAAAATGTTTGAATCACGAGATATTCACAAGTTGAAAAGCTTACAAGGAAACTGGCTTTTCTCCAAAGCTTTATCTCGAGTTTAGCTAATTGATGTCAATTATTCAGTCGTTTGATGAAGAAGGATACTACCTTTGTGTGGGATGATAAATAGTGCAATGTTTTTAACAACATAAATTTGTATCTAATGAAGCTTCCTGTGTTGGTTGCACCAATACCAAGACGATCTTTGATTCTCTACATAGCTACTCAGAAAGGTTCTATTGAAGCCTTGCTTGCTCAAGAAAATGACAATGGCAAAGAAAATGGCTGGCATTACTTGAGTAGAACGACGATGCCAAATAAGTTGAAGTATTCACCAATCGAAAAGATTTGCTTGGCCCTTATTTTTGAATTCAGACACTGAAGTACTACTTCCAAGCGCATACTATTTGCTTCATCTCAAGATCAAATCCATTGAAGTACACTATGTATTGAACACCAATACTTTCTAATAGGCTTGCTAGGTGGTACCTACAATTGCAATAGTTTGAAATCATATACGTGCCTCAAAAGGTGGTGAAAGGTCAAGTTCTAGCTAACTTTTTAGCTGACCATTCCATCCTTACTGAGTGGGAGTTGTTTGACGATCTCTCGGATGAAGATGTCCTTGTGATTAAAGTTACTCTACTATGGAAAATATACTTTGATAGAGCTTCGCATAGAGAGATGGTAGGTGCTGGAGTCATATTTGTCACTTTTGATGGTGAAGTACTCTTATATTCATTCAGTCTGACCCAAATTGCTCTAACAATGTCATAGAATACTAAGCTCTTATCCTTAGGTTGGAAATGGCAGTGGAAATAAAACAACTTCACCTCAAAGTATATGGAGATTCTAAGTTGGTATTCAATCAATTGAATGGATCTTATGAAGTGAAAAAGCTAAAGCTGGTCCCATACTTCAATTATACTAGAAGACTATTTGGTTGACCGTGTGATGTGATAGTTGAGCATGTGCCGAGAAAAAAAAAACAAGTTGATGTGCTAGCAAAACTTGCTTCCACCCTTGCGATGCTTGAAAAGGAAGCTTGTGTACCAATACGCAAGAATTGGGTTGTGCCACCAACATTTGATGGTGAACATGGTGAAGAAGTAGAGAATCACGTCATGGAAGTATTTGAAGTTGAAAGGGAAGGTTGATGCCAACAATTCATAGGTTGCTTGAAGTATGAAAGGTTCTCAGATGATCCACATAGAAAAGTTGACATCAGACAGCATATAGCGTGCTTCATTTACTATAAAGACACACTTTAGTGACGCTCGTTTGATGGAGTCTTCTTGAGATGCTTAAGTGATGAGGAAGCCATTCATGCTATGGAAGAAGCCAATTCTAGAGTGTGTGGTGCTCATCAATTGAGTCCAACATTGTATTTTTGGATCAAGAGCATGGGCTAATATTGGACATCAATGGTAAAAAACTGCATGGACTACGTGCAAAGGTATCACGCTTGTTAGTTCCACGCAAACTTCATTGACCAACCGCCTAAGCCATTATACCCTATAGTGGCTTTATAGCCTTTTGATGCTTGGGGATTGGATGTGGTAAGGCCCTTGACTAGGTCTTCTACTAGATAGTTGTATATCCTAGTAGCCACAAATTACTTTTCTAGATTGGTTGAAGTGGTCCCCTTCAAAGAAGTAAAGAAAGAGAATGTTATTGATTTCATCTGCATTAACATCATATACCGTTACGGGATCCCTCCATACATAATCACTGATAATGTGAGAAGTTCAACTTTAAGCAAAGGAAGTCTTTCATGTACAATGTTGCCGCCAACGATCTCATTGAAGCATTTAACAAAACTCTGTGTAATCTATTGAAGAAAGTTATTGCAAAATCAATGCAAGATTGGCATGAAAGGAATGGAAAAGCTTTATGGGCATACAAAATGACATATAGAATACCGACACAAAGATCTCCTTACTCCCTGGCGTATAGTGTTGAAGCGGTTCTTCTTTTTAAGCAGTAGATTCCATCACTAAGAATAGTTGTATAAGAATGGCTCACTAACGAAGATAATACATGCTTGCGCCTTGAAGAGCTAGAGGCCCTTGATGAGAAATGATTGGAAGTGCAATAGAGACTTGAATGTTACCAAGCACACTTGTCTAGGGCATTTAACAAGAAGGTGAAGTCACTCTCTTTCCAATTAGGTGATCTAGTATTTGCTGTAAGAAGGCCTATCAACACAACTTATCGGACTGGAAACAAGTTCACCTCCAAGTGGGATGGTCCTTATGTTGTTAAAGAAATCTACATGAATGGCATGTACAAGTTGGTTGCTGAAGATGGTTTAAGATTGGCCTTATAATTGGGAAACTCTTGAAGCGTTGCTATGCATAAAGGATGGAAATTGCCCCTAAGGCACGAACATAAACTACATCAAACTTCTGACCCGTATGGAAATTGCCCCTAACACACGTGGTTAAACTGCTAACATACTCCACTGAAGGTATTTCATGGGGTTAAACTTAAATACTCCACCTTGTATAGGATGGTTAAACTATGGATACTCCTGGCTCTCGCTATGAGTATAAACTGTGTACGGCTCCTTTCTCAAAATTTTTTTATCTTTGAACTACATTACGACTTGATCCCTTTATTGGGTACGTAGGCAGCTTAGATAATTTTAAAGTTCAATCAAGATTCTTTGAAGATATACTTTCCAGTGGAACCATTACCTCTTGAGTTGGAGGCTAGAGTGTTTGAAGAATTGTGTTTACAATTCATTACATAAAGTTTGAATCTTGTAGTGAGTTGTATTTTTTTTTTACGTTAGTATTAATTTATTGCAAAGATATGATAAATTGTGCAGTTCATTGTATTGAAAAAAATGACATAAGTTGCGTCCATATCCATAAGATTGAAAAATAGAAAGCAAGTAAAAAGTCTCTATTGTGTAATAAAAAAAATAGATTGTTCATAGCAAAAGGGAAAGAAATGCAAAATCTTATACTAATCTCAAGCAAAAAGGACTCAAATTCTTTAGTCATGCTGTCAAAATCTACATATCTTCAATCTCACAAACTTCGGCTTGAGCACTTTATAGGAGTTGCTGCTATCGCTTTAATGACTGAGAAACGTTCTTTCACCCATTCAAGTTATTTATATCTTGTTGGATCAGCTCCAATTTAACCTTGATAGATTGAACTTGATTGGTCTCCTTGCTCTCTTTAATCTTGGCATTAGAAAGACGCCTTTAGCTTCGCCTGACTAACGAGCAGTAAATTCCTTAGATGCTTTCTCAAAAGATGCAAACCTTGCCTTATCTTAAGCAACTGCCTTGGCGAACAAAAGTTTGAGTGATCCTTCCACATGGAAAATGTCAAAACCGTGTTAAAGCTTTTCATCAAGCTGAGCACCCCATTGACCTTGGCTTCAATAGAGGAAAAGGAGTCGAGGAAAAGTATGTTATATCTTCTCTATATGGTCTCCCCTCAATTTTTTAAAGAAATTCCTTCTGATTATTACAGATGAACTTCTCACCTTAAAACACCAAAGTCTTGGGGCAAGAAAGTGTTGGTTTTGCTTTGTTCAACTTAGGTGCTTCTTTGTGCACTTTCTTAGCAAGTGAAGGATCTTGTAACTGATGAGTTAGGTCCCACAGTCGATCCTTGACTATCTTCAAATCCGTCATCACCATCAAGGTTTGAGCATCTTATTCTCCCACTAAACACATTATATGAAGAGAATTTAGAGAATTAAAAAAAAGGACAGCAAATAAAAGAAGTTGAAAAAGAGACATGTAAAGAGACAACCTCACAAATAAATTGATCAATGAAGGGCTTGGGATCTCTCTTTGGTGTCTTCCAAAGGCGATCTTCTTTATTGCTTCAACTTTGTTTCTACCGGTATGAATGACAGCTTTTCTTTTGTTTCCTTTCATCTTGTTTCTGGCATGGGATGAGGCTTTGGTGCAACTTTAAGTCAGTTAGTTTTGAAACATTCTCTTTGAATAAGGTTCCATGTGTTTTGTCCCACCACTTTTTTAAAGTTGTTTGAAGAGAACTTCTTTGCATTTATGTGAAAGGAAGGAAAACATACCTTAGGACATGACCTTGGAATAAGTGTACAAACGTCAATGGTGGATCCTTCGTCCAAAGAAGCCTTATGAATATTCCCGCTTGAGAACCCCTATCACTTCTTGATACTACTTGAATTGACGGCAGAAACGATGAGCACTATAAGGCTCAATGATGAAATGCCGCTTTGTCGTAGAGGTAGATAGCTGGAACGAATAGCAATTAAAGTAATCTCAATCATGTTGTTCACATGCTTATTTTCAATGTACGTGAAGTGGTGATTCTGATGATCATATTTCAAATCCATGGAGCAAGCTCTTATTTGTGAATCTTCTTTTGAGCTTCCTTTGGATTGTAATGCCTGCTCCGCATTCAAAAAGAATTGAGTCATCTTAAGACCGCGTCCGCTTTGAAGACTTAAGAATGAGTCTTGAAGTAATACGCTAGCGAGCTGCAGATGAAGTGGATAGGAAAGGAAGAGTAGACACACATCGATCGTGGTGTACTTGAGATCTTGTTCAAAGCTTTGTAGATGCTTGCCAGAGTCGGGATAGCAAGACCTACTTTGTGCCCACTCGCCATGATGCTTGCAACTCTGAAAGTGCTTCAGTGTACTAAGTTGATATCATTGGTTGGAAGGATGAACATGCAAAGCCAGCAAGTCAGGTGCGCCACCAAGTATACCTCCTCTTTTGAACTCCCTGTGATACCAAACCTTTGAGAATAACTCTTCTTTTGCTCTAGACCATTCCTTGTGAGTGCCAAAGTTGTAGAGTGGATTGGTGTGTTAACTTCAAATGAGAGACTTCTTCTCTCTTCGTGGTAGTGGTTGGCAATACTTGTCTTCTTGGACTAGGAGCTAACCCACTCACCGATGGTGACTTGAGAGACTTGACCTCCTTCGGCACTTCTTTGTAGTAGGTGGGAGGTGTGAAACAAGTACTTGCTATAACTAAGAATAAACTTTCGGCTGCCTGTCAGCTTCAGTAAGCTCCATGGGATCCGGAACTACCTTGTCATAGAGAAGCTCTATCAAGGAAGGCCCACCAAAGTGTACAAATCCCACCAAGGAAGTCAGAAGGGTATTGATGGCGGATAGTACGTAAACAATGAACCATACACGATGTCGTTAGATCCTGACCACC
>CM047885.1:22494047-22517768 GCA_026212405.1 Petrea volubilis | reverse complement strand
TCTTTGAGACTACTCTTTTTAGATTCAAACATGTTGACTTTCAAGCATACCTTCAAGTTTGTGGCGTCTCAAAGATTTCCTGAGACTAGACTTGTCTCAAATACTGGCAGGTTTTCTACATCCAGAAATAGGTAATTTAGTGACAGCAACCTCCATTGACTTATCGATAAATATTTGTCAGAGTATATCCCAAGCACAATCGGAGGCTTACAAAATTTGCTAAGTCTTTCTTGGCACATAATGTACTGAAAGGTCTATTCCATCACCATGGGGGGGCATGGTCAACTTGGCAACTCTAGACCTCTCTTACAATCCTCTCTGGTTTCATCCCAAAGTCCTTGGAGAAACTTCAACATCTTAACCACTTTAATGTCTCTTTCAATGCTTTAACTGGAGAAATTCCCACTGGTGTCCTTTCATAAACTTTACCATGGAGTCCTTTAAGTATAATAGGCTTTATGTGGGACTCAAAGTATCATGTCCCGCCTTGTCATGCCATCTCCAAAAACAGATCAAGGAGGAAAGGATGCATTTTGCTTTATTTATTCTTTAGGGCTCCTCGTACTCATATGGTTATCTCTTTGACCTTTGTCTTCATTAGATACAGAAAGAAGATAAGGTTATACAGGTAGAATTGATGAGTTGGCATCTACTGTGCCACAAAGAATTTCCTATTATGAAATCTTACAGCAATCGAACACTTCAGTGAAAGCAATTACTAGGCATGGGGAGTTATGGTTTCTGCATACAAGGGCATGCTTAGAGATGGAACTCTTGGCTGTAAAGGTGTTCAATTTACAATTAGAAGGTGCCTTCAAAAGTTTTGATGTTGAATGTGAAGTCCTACGTAATATTCGCCACAGAAATCTTACCAAAGTCATCAGCAGTTGCTCTAACGAGGATTTCAAGGCATAGTTCTTGAATATATATCCAATGGAAGTCTTGAAAAATGGTTGTATTCTAACGACTATTACTTGGATGTCATACAAAGACTGAATATAATGATTGATGTCGCATCCGCTTTGGAATACCTCCATCATGATTACTCAACACCTATTGCCCATTGTGATTTGAAGCCTAGCATATCTTGTTAGATGAAGAGATGGTTGCTCATGTAAGTGATTTGGGATAGCAAATTGTTGTGCAAAGAGGAGGGCATTTCGCATACCAACCCCTAGCAACACTAGTTATATTGCTCCAGGTGAATTTGTCACTTAACTACTTTCAATATATCAATTATTAGTTTTCACATTTCAATTGACGTGTTTCTTCTAATTGTATTTAATTGCATGATTGATATTGTGATTTTTGTTCTAGAGTGTGGTATGGAAGGCTAGTTTCCATAAAGTGTGATGTATATTTTGATGTCATGTAGATGGAGACTTTTACAAGAAAAGGCCGAGTGATACATGTTTGTCGAAGATTTGAGCATGAAGAGTTGGGTCAAAAGCTCACTTTCCAACTCCTCAATTGAGGTTATAATAGACACCAACTTGCTAAACTCTATAGAAAATCTCTTGCGGCCAAAACTGGAATGTGTATCGTCCAGTACTGAAGTTGGCTTTTGAAGTGCTCAGCTAAATCTCCGAGTGACAGGATAAATCTGGAAAGAGGCCGTTGCAAGTTGCAGAAATCAAATGTCAAACTTCTTTTAGCACAATGACGGGAATTCTGACGGACAGTGGTACGGACCTGACTAGGGACAATGCCAAGTCTATACAGGTTATACCTTTATGTATATCTGGTCTATTGCGTATGCGTGTGCGTGTGGTCGTGTTCGTATATATATCACACGTTTCAAAAATGAAAATAATATCGCTTATGTTAAATTCCAATCTCGCCCTCCACATTTTGTTTTTTGACTAATTTGCTTGTTCCAATGACCTTTCATGAATGTATACTGCCAAGTTACCTACGACTTTGTTACTGCATCCCATGCTGATGATATAATTCATTAATTTCCAGCATTGTACGTGAGGAGGCTGCAAAACAAAGCATTATATCCCCATTGTGAAGGCTAATTATTGAGATGTCTCAGATCCAGCAAATTGAATTCTTGGGAGCTGTTTTGGAATATATTGTACATATAATAGTTGGCAAAAGATTCAATAATTTCTTGCACTTTTAGGAACTTGATGTATATGAATTTTTCGCCGCTATTATTGAAAAGTTTTTTTGTGGTGATAACAAATATTGGACTTTGGTCTCAGACGTAAAGTACTTTTTTTCTCTCATTCAAGTGTTGCGATCAGTACTTTCCTAATGTGATTCTTGACGTATTTTCACTTTCCCAAAATGCCAATTAGTATTTAGTTATAATATCAATCAATTACATTTGTATATATCATCTAATTTTATATTGGGAAAAATGCATTCGGTCCCCCTGTGATATCTCTAATAACGCGAATGACCTTGTGAAAAAAAAATTCTCAAAAAAAACCCTGTGTAATTTCTAATTAACAAAAATAACCCCGGTGTCTTGTACGCGCTGTAGTGCAAATCTGATAATGTTCTATGGGACGAAAATATCCATTATACCCCCATTTAATCTGATATAACTCTTCTCCCACCCCAAAAGACCCAAATTGAAATGTAAAGCTTAAAACCCTAGTTTTCTCACACCTTTTCATGAAGTGGAAGTCAGGTATCCGCCTTCTCCTCTTTGTGCTTGTGAGCTAAAGGCGGCTATAAGAGTTGTGGAGTCTCACTCGAAGCCTACGAAAGGTTTGTTGTTTTATTGTTGCTCCATTCGAAAATGTCAATTTTTTAGGTGGTGCAATCCCATAAGAGTGATGTGGGGAAGTACCCCTTGGCGATGGAAGCAATTCGGAGGCGGTCCATTGGGGGTGGTGAAAATGAGCATGAAGAAGTTAATGAAGTTGTCTCAAGTGGGTCGAAAGTTGATGCTAGAAGAAGGAATGTTGAAGGTGGTGGGAACTTGAGTTTGGTTTGAGCTGTTTGTGGGGGTTATTTGTTCTTCTTGTTGTAATCTTGTTGAAAAAATTAAATGTACTAAGTAGTTGGTGAGGGTTGTTATTGTTGTTGTAAATTTGATTTGCAATATTAGTAATGAATTTCTCTTTTGGATGTTGTGGTCCTTTGTTTTGTTACTCTATTGTCGTTTTGTTGCTACTCTGTTGGTTGCTCTGTTCTTTTGTTTATGCAGAGTTCTGGTTAGATATTTCGTTCAGTTATTGGCAAAACGGACCCTGTGTTTTAAAAAAATTCTGGTAAAACCCTGTGTTTTGACAAATTTGCAAAAAAAAACCTACTTACAGAATAATGCGTGCAGTAACCTGTGTTTTTTGGCATTATTTTAGAGAGAGAGAAAAGGTGGGGGAGGTGGGGTGGACGGGATTTTTGATATAGGGTTTAAAAGGGGAATAGAGGATGTGGTTAAAAAAAAATTGGGTAATATGATTTAAGTAAAAGGGCAATTTTGTCTTTTTACTTTTTTTAAAACATAAGTCAAAAATGAGGGGCGGTGAGCAAATTTATTAAAACTCAGGGTTCGTTGTGTGATATTTTTTTTCACAGGGTTTATTTTGCACTTTTTGAATAACACAGGGTAGTAAAATGCTATTGACTTATTTTATATTACTCGAAACAAGACGAGTCTTCAATCCCAGTAGGGATCTGTCATTGTCTTTCTAAATTTGATAACTCCTATTCACTTCCGGTGAACAGATCAATCCAGCTCCTGTATATGCACCACTGAGTACAAACAGGCAGAGAAGTTGGCATTATTTAGTTTCATTCGATGAAACTTGAATAGCCGGAAGCACATTAATCGATATCCATCTATAAATATTTATTTATATTTATATCTACATATGCATCTATGTGTTACTATAAAAAGTGTGAATAGAATTAAAGTTTCTTGGTAAATTTTGATTGAACTAAATTATTCCTAATTATTATTGATTTTAACAATCAAGGAATTTAATATTATTTTTATCTCCTAACAGTGACGGAGGGAAGGGGGGTTATTTGGTGGCCGCCCTCTCCCAGAAAATAAACATTTGACTTTTATATGAGTTATATAACAAAAATATTACTTTTCTCTATTCTATTTTATTTTTTGTGATTTATTTTTACTTAATCATATTTATCGTGATTAATTAAATTCTCTATATTTCTCTTTCCTCTCTTTCTCCTTTTTCTATTCAAATTAAATACTAAAAATTCTATTAGAGTTTTCTTCTCTCTTCTATTCCGACTAAAATACCAAAATCTTATTAAAATTTTTCTTTTCTCTTTCCCTTGAAATAAGAATCTAAAAACAAACAAATCCTATAGTATTCAAAAGTAATAAGGTATTGTGTGCTAACTTTGAAAATTATACATAAACTTTTTTAATTAATTTTTGTATAGAGATTTGAATCTTAGGATTATTGGTATAAATCTTGATAGTTGTTTAATATTAAACTTAATTAATCTTGACATTTATTTGTTGGGCTATTGAACTTGAATGAATCTTACTAATTTGTGACTTGATTTTAATTAGAATGATTTGGGGAATGTAATGGTGGAGTAAAAATAAAAGATATTTTTGAGTTTTAAATATATTTTTGGTTGTAAGAACACAGAGTGAGGGAGAGAGCTCTATTTTAATATTTTTTGAGTTTTGAATATATATCTTTATGTTAGTTTATGTCAATTTTATTGAGTATTGTTAAAAAGTTATATATTTAGTATTTTTTAAAAGTAACTCATTACCCATTATATTTACTTCTTTAAAGAGAATAGTGTGTTATGTTTTTAATATCATTTTTATATTGATTGTAAACGCATAAATATGACAAATTTTTCAATTTTATATGTCAATAATATAGATAACCTTTATATTTAAACGTTTTAATAATTAATGATCTTGAAAAAATTCTCCTCCCCCCCCCCCCCAAAAAAAAATTAAATTCCTGACTCTATCCCTGCTCTTGAAAAATGGTTCTAATGGAATACAAATACTAATACACTTAGGACACACTTGCTACTTTTGATATAATTGAATGTGATCCATTAAATATGGATTATTAATGAAAAAACTATATCAAATCATTAGTAATTTATTGTTTGTTTAACTTATTTGTTCATTCAAGATATCTCATACTTTTACTAGTTTATTGTTTAGTTGTGTGGATGTACTGTGTTGGATTAAATGAAAAAATACTTTATTGTCCTCCAATTTTTAAAGTATTTCTCATATTCACCTTCAAATTTTATAGCACCATTTCAACCATGAACATATTTGAGCCATTGTCTCACTTTTAAAACTATCATCCACCTTTTGATATGATTTATTTAATTAATTTCATTTAAATTAGTCAAATTATTTTTATAAGTCATAATATTGTGAACATTCAATTTTTGATAATTTTCAACTTTGTGTTATCTATAGTTTGTATTTATTAAGACAAATATTTAAATATTGAATATCAATTAATATAGTGAATATATATTTTTTGTTTGGTGAACTTATATTAAAAACATTATTATTTAGATCATTTCTTATATAAAATTTACAATCATTCAAAATTTGAAAAATCTGCAATATTCAAAATTTGAGTATTTATGTAAAAGTCAATTGGTAATATGGATTCAAAAGATGTTATTATTTATAAAAAAATGGTAAGATTGTCTTTCCAAATTTATTAAAAGAAGAAATAAAAGAAAAGAAAACGTATTACACCGTTCTAGGTGTGATCTGTAATCAAATAAATCTGTTAAACAGGTCTCGGGCCATTGTACAATCATAGGCCTAAAATTTTGCAAACAAATAATAAATTAAGTGGATAAACATATCTATCAGATTTATTCCAAAGTAACAAACGTGTCCTCAATAGACTACAACTTAAATTCTTAACTCTTTTTAATTATAAAAAGACTAATAAGATAATATTGTGAATTCCCAGCGCCCCTTTTAATTGTTTTGTTGTGCTCGAAATTAGTTAATCAAAAATGATAATACATTTGCCTTACATCCCTGTTTCCCTTTCATCAAATAAATTTAAGATAGATTGTTTATTAAAAAAATATGAAACATGTCTATTTTATTACTTTTTAATTTTTTTTAAACATCAATAAGGACTTAAAATTTATTCTAAAACCAAAACCAACTTCAAATTAAAGATAATTCATCGGAGGGTTAAATATACTTTGCTTCCTCAATTATTTATATGTCTTATTCACATTTTATGCTAATTAATATAATATAATATTTTTCATATTAATCAAGCCAAATTGAATCTATGTCTATACTATTGTGAAAACTTAAACACCCCCTAAATAATCTCATTCTTAGCACAATTAAGTAAATTAAAAATATTATTAAAATAATTTCTGTATTTTTGTAATAGTTGCTTGATAACATACTTATATTTGTACATATTAAAGTCCTTTAATATTTTTACGTTAATTAAGTAGTAATGATTGAATTGAGCATTGGTTTTTTATTATTTTTTTTTATCATCCATCAAGTGTCAATGTATAAGTCAATATCACTTTATTTCACTATTTATTTTGTTATATATGCTAATACACTACAACAAATTTTAGTTTTAATAACAAACACTTTTGTTGTGAAAAGTATAATTTTTTGTTGTAAAATCTATTAACAATGAAATATTTTCGTTGCAAGCTTCGTAGGCAAATCCTCGTTGCTAAAAGTTCATTCCAATGAAAAGTAGAATTCGTCACGTATACATTGTGTATAGACAATATTATTAATTTCGTTGCCAACTTTTGTCATATATTTTTTTTTTAAAAATATTATGTTTAGGTTTGCACATTATAATATTTGTACCAAAATGGATTTACTAAGGAGTCAATTATGCACAACAACATAAAAATTAATTATTAGTTTGCTTTCTAAATGTCATATGTAATTTTTTTTTTCTAACTATTAATTGTCTCAATTTGTCTCAGTTATGGAGAATTACAATCCATGAAGGGTACGTGATTTGCTATTCAATTTTGAACATGATCTTGAATCATAAATTGACAAGAACTCTCATAGGTATATTTTTATACTTATTTTCAGATTTTTCGAACAGCCTCATTAGAGCTATTCCCAGAAATTCCTAAATGTTCATCGACAGGACTATTTGTTCACTCTTGTTACCGCCATGGTCACTTTATGGAAAGACAAGGGTGGGATGAGTCTCCGATTTTGGGAAATAAAGCAAGATACTTTTGCTATTTTTTCCACAAACTTTATTCTAATTATTGATTTGTAAAACAAATCAATACTATCTGACACTTTTGATAGCGTGTCCGATACTTTTTGGACAGTTGAAGTTTTTCCTGCATGTTTGTGAGTCTTTCAATGATAAAAAGATTACTAAGAATAAAAATTTTGTAAAACTACTCAAAAAAAATTATTGTTGCATTCAAGAATTTATTTTTCTCATTATATTTTTTTATAAAACTGAAACTTTCTTTTGTTTTCGAAATAAATATATAATTCATAACTCACACAAAAAGAATTGTGATACAATCACCGATATAACTTTTTCTCATTAGATTTCTCAACAATTGGCTCTACCGAAGACTACTTTTCCCCACTTGGCAATGTGCTTTCCGATGTTAGAAATATCTTGCGGCAAATTGATAATGTCAAACTGTCATATGTTGGCCGCTTAGGCACTATTGCTAGGAACACGAACCTTTCTTAGGAAGGGCTCACAAATATTCATGATTATGTTAATCATCTTGTACTTGAGGACCTTATTCATTAGCTTGAATAAATCTTAGGGTTCCCTTTCAAATAAATAAATGAATAAATAAATAAAGCATCAATCCCTTAAAATGATTATCTTTAGTGTTTTGCTACTACCTATAAGCTTCAACTTTCCCTTCTCTTATTTAGATGGAGTAAGTAAAGTACGCAAGACTTTGTACCGCTGCTTTTTTTAAGCAATTTCTTAATTAGTCTATTTTTATTTCTTTGGTTCATTTTTGTTTTCTATACAATATCTAAGTTAACTTTAATAATAAGTGAAACTTTCAAATTACTTTTATCATCTTATTTGTTTGGGAAATTCTAACTCAAGCCCGACTTGGCAAAGCCAACCAATAATAATATGCCATGTGGAATATGATTTTTTATTAAAAAAATGGCCAAAAATATATTTCCTCTAATTGTGGTTAAAGATTTATTTCTCTTTCCAATAGAATCGTTAAAATTTTATGGGTAAAATGGACAGTACTCCCTTATGGTTTGCCAAACTAGCACGCTCAATCTTGTGGTTTTTTAATTGTCAAAACAGACCCTGTAGTTATAAAAATCAAGTTTAACAGACCTTCTTGGCGTGCGGTGTTATACACGCGCGTTTAATGCGAAAATTGTTCATTTTTCAGGTGTAAAATGACATTTTTACCCTTAGATTTCTACATTATTACAATATATACATATACAATATATACAATATATACATATATACATATTTATACATAAACTTATTTTACTCATATCTCTCTCGTTTCTTGGCCAAATCGAGCGTGTGAGTAGTGTAAATTGATCAGCTCGACGAGGGGAACGCAACGGTGGTGGTTTTATGGTGTTTCAGCGGCGGCAAGCGTGCGACGGCGATGGGTTGCCGGAATCCGGCAACTTTTCCGGCAATGTTCAACTGGGTTTGGAGCGGTTCAACGTGGGGAACACAATGGTAGCCTCAATTTTGGGATTCGGTGGTTGGTGGAGGAGTAATTGCTCTATAAACGTGGAAAGAGTGAGTTAGGGTTTCTATATGTTGTTGTCTAATTAAATCCAATCGAATTGGATTTTGTCGATCCCAATTGAGGGTTTTCGACGGGCTTGGTGAGACGAACGATTTGATGTATAGTATGACCATCCCGGAGATGGCGGTCCGGCGGTCCGACGGTACTGTGGCAGTGGGTGGGCAATTTGGTCATTTCAATTTTAAAATTAACAAAATATGATTTAGGGGGTGGTGGACAAATTTTTATAACCACAGGGTCTATTTTGACAATTAGAAAACCACAGGGTTGAGCGCGCTAGTTTGACAAACCACAGGAGAGTACTGTGCATTTTACCCAAATTTTATTATCCCTCTCTTAGGCTTCGTTTGGTAGGGTGAAAAACCGGAGGAATGGAAGGGGATGGAAGGAAATTGGAAGGAAAATGTGTATTTTTCTTTGTTTGGTTGTG
This sequence comes from Petrea volubilis, assembly GCA_026212405.1. Classification (NCBI taxonomy): domain Eukaryota; kingdom Viridiplantae; phylum Streptophyta; class Magnoliopsida; order Lamiales; family Verbenaceae; genus Petrea; species Petrea volubilis. The sequence continues at coordinate 22,508,599 of CM047885.1, read as the reverse complement.
GGAGGAAAAGGGAAAGAAAAATAAGTATGGGGCCCACCAATTTTTTTTCCACTCAAAATCGGATGGAAAAGGAGAGAAAAATAATGCAAGGATATTTATAAAACAAGATTTCCAAAATTGTCCATATGTATAACTAGGTGTTTAAATAATATTGTTTCTTCTATCAGTATGAACCTTTGCATTTTTTAAATAGCAAATACGACGTGTTCATTTGTATAATACATTAAAAATATATTTCACATATTTATTTATTTTATTTTCATTAAATTATCTACGACATAATTATATTTATAACTTAATTATATTTATAATTTACCATAAAGTGCAGGACCCAATCTTCTTGCTAAGTTCCTTGTGTAAGAAATGGGATGTTTTATCGGGAATTACAGTTATAATTAATCCTGTCGTCATATCTTAAGGATTTGTTTACAAAAATTTTTCTAGACCTGTCTTTGGTATCCAGTCAAGCCAAACACACAGCCCTAAACGCCTTTCATGGCTCCAGCGGGCAAAACAACAGCTTAACATAAATACCAAGACTGTATCCAAAAATATTTTAACCTTAAATATAAGACTGGAGAATTATACCTACCCTAACCCATTAGTAAGGTTACAAGAAGATTATGATAACAAATCACACCATTATCATGAACCAGTTTCCATAATATTTGACACACAACACACTTAGCAACACATTAATAAAGCTTAATTAAAGCTGATAAAAGGGAGAGAAAGACGTACCAAACTTTTTACTGCCTTGAAACGTGAAACTTTATTTCTTCGATATTGAAATACAACTTTACAAAGAGAAACGCTAGGAATGAAACAAGGACGTACCAAAGCAAAAGGATACAAAACATATAAAACTGATTACTTCTCACTTCTTACTTCTATCTAACAACTAAACTAAGTTCTCCTTTTATAGGAGGATTCACTCAAAACGGACGAAAGAAAATAGTAAACACAATAATTTACAAAGTCTGATTATGACTTAAAGGGGCAAATTATTGTCCTTCGCGGCATCCTGGAATAGTAAAATGGCAGACAATGTTTAATGGTCTTCAATTCTTATTGTACCTTGGCATCTTGAAACAGCAAAAGGCAGGCGCATTATCGTCTGGGAAAAGGACTGTCTTCAGAACAAAAATTTTTTAAATTTGTCAAAAAGTACACAGTAACTTGTCGGTAAGGCATCTGGGAACAGTGATTCAGCAGGCAAAATTTTTGCTTGGGAGACTTCCTCTTGAAAGCGACAGATTTGGCATCTTCAATAGTGACTTCAATTATGAATCTGACGTCATGGCTTACTTCATTGTTTTTGGACTGAACAATACTTCTGTATTACAGAACTGGCTTTTTTCCTTGAGCTTTTTCCTGGGATTGACTTAGCAAAGCAACCATAGTATCGATCTGGATTTCAGATTCTTCAGCATATGGATCTTGTGATTCACCAGCAAGAACGTCTTCTTTAGAAGAGGATGAAACTGATGAAAATTCTTCAGGATTTATGTCAAAATCACAATTTTCATTTATCTCTTGTTGAACTTCAGAAAGATATTCAGAAATTACTTCTTTTCGTTCTTCCTTAGTTAAAGGACTTCCTTTTTTAATACTGGCTTCCTTGAGCATCTCTTTAAGAGAAATTGGACCACGTTCCTTAGCTTGTTTTTGGTCTTCATGAATTCTGATTTTAATGGCATTGATAGTCTCTTGGCCATGCAAGGCATGTGTATTTGGATCAATTATTAACATCTTTTTCCAAAAAGAGGTGAAAAAGATGCGATTTAAACAAGGAAATTGGTGAGAGGTTTTACCAATCTCTGGTTCCCAACGCCATATCCATGGGATAGAGAATTGGATGAAAAAATGAAAACAATTTATGCCTTCTGGCCACAATTTTAATTGTTTGGCTCTTTGGACAATGGGAGAATGAATTACCCATGCTGAATAAAGGGTCTTAAAAATGTCTGGAAGAATTTTGATGGAAGGACCAAATGTCATCCACCATTGAATAAACCACATGGGCAGACTTTCAGACCTTAAGGTTGGACATAGCTTAAACATCCAAGTATGTTTTTTCCCTTTGTTTTCATAGAAAAAACATTTATAAAAAGCATTAATATAATCCCAATAATTATATTTAATATTGAGTTTTAACTCAGGACTATAGAACTCTCTTTCTTGTAAGGTACTTATACCCCATTGCTCTGCAGAAAGAACTTGTCGAATTACGACAGTAGTATAAACATAATATGCCATGGATCCTTGAGGGTAATTATGAAAAACTTGAAGGGTTCCAGATTTAATGAGTATTAACTCATAAATGATCCGTGTCTTATCGGATTCACAAGGAAAACTTCTAGTATCCACATACCTTTTAAGTATTTCATACGGATCTGTATTTAACAGTAAATCCTTTGGTTCAATCAGGAATATTAATTCCTTATGGTCAGACTTAGTATAGGGCAGAGGTCCCATTTCTTCATATACCTCTGGGTTCTTAACTTTATCTGCATAAGATGAGGGATTACCTCTATCTTTTGATGATAACCCTGGGAAATCCTCATTATAGGCTTTCCTTGAACCAAAACTTCTTCCTCTTCCTCTACGGAGATTACCGTATCTAGGATGAATAGATTCTTCGTTTGGAAACATTATTTCCTGAAATAAAAATATTAGGCAATATAAGAAGTATTTATGACCTTTTTAAGAATCTTTTGTTGTTCCAAAAGTTCATTAAGTTCAATTTGAAATTGATGGAAAAAAGGGTTATAGGGTTGAGGGAAAAGTTTGAACCATTCTTTATAAACAAAATTTTTTTATCAATTTTCTTTGCTTTTTGAGCCAAAGTGAGAGGATAATTTTTAAATCCATGGAAATGAAATCTAGCTTTCTTAATTTTAAAAAGATTAATATCTTTTTCAGTTGTTAATCCTAATTTATTAAGATAATTGGAGAAATTTAATTCCCATCCAATTTTCTCTTCTTCAGAGAAATGTATTAACTTTTTCTCGATCATAATCCTCCAAAGTAATGGACCATCCATCTGTTTAAGAGGGATTGTGAAGAAATCCTTTTTCAACCTGTTCAATATCAAGAATTACTTCATATTGATTTTGAATATTATTTTGCATGTCTGAAATATCTCTTGGAGAAAGATAAAACCTATTAAGGATATCTTTCATATGATTAATATTTTCATAACATTCTTTCTTTAAATTATAAAGACGATGAAGATATTCCTGTTCTTTCTCATCAGGAGATTGATAAAGATAGGAATTTTCCATCTGCAAAATTATTTAAATCATGCATTTAGAAATGGTTTTAGCAAGATATTTTTTCGTACTGAAATAGACTTCATAATAATACATTAAAATTTTTTTATCATGATAAGAAAGAGTTCTGGGACTATCCAGATAATGGTTTTGAACCAATGCAAACTTCATGAGATTGTACAACTTAGTTGTATTTTTATGATCTTTAATCAAAAATTTTAAACCAGTTCTTGGCTGAATATCAACAAATCAGAATGAACATAGAGTGCTTTATAAATCAAACCATCAAGATCAGATGTTATTGAAAAACAACGATCAGGATTAAAACACAAACAACACTGAGAATTACTCATTAAAACAGTAAAACTTACAACCTATTTAGGCAATACAGTTACGATTTATCTCTGATTTGATTTCTCTTCTCATAAACTTGAAAGTTGGGAGCATATATAAAAGATATGCCTTATCTTGGGCACTAAGTCTTTGAGCTCTAAGTCTTACTTTAGGAGCATCTTTATGTTGAAGGTAAAAGCCTGTATCAAGACAATTTTCAATGTTGGTAATTAACCTATCCAGGTGTCTAGATTTTTGTATCATGCCATGAATTCCACGACTCTTAAGCATGTAGTAATTGACTGGCTGATTATACATATGGGAATATGCATCTTGTTCATAAAACAAAATAATTGGAATCTTGGGGATATGAACCCTAGGAATGATTCTGGTTCTGGGAGGCATTATCCTGCAAATATTCTCTAGTTAAAAAATCAGGAAGACTATTATCTGTACCTTTCTTAAATTTAATTATGAAATCAAAAGGGGCAAGATGAGATTGCCATCTAGCATACATAGCTTTACTAACATTATGTTTAAAATCTTTTTCAAACATAAATTTAGCAGATTGACAATCTGTAAAAACAGTAAAAGGTTTATTATGCAGATCATCTTGGAATTTTAAAACACATTTAACAATGGCTAAAACTTCTTTAGCAATAGTAGCATAGTTCTTTTGACTATTATTCCACTTACCAGAATAATATCTAATAAGTTGTTTAGACTTATCTAATGGATTAACTTGACTTAGTATGCCACCATATCCAATATTGCTAGCATCTGTTTCAATTATTTTTTCCCAATTAGGATTTGCTAAGTTTAAGCAAGGTAAATGACTGACCTTTTTCTTAATTAGTTGAACTGCTTGAGTATGAGCTAAACTCCAAGGTTTAGGAATTTTCTTAAGTCTGTCATACAGAATTGCTGTATCCTGGGCAAGATTTTTATAATAGGCTGATATGTAATTTAGGCTTCCTAAAAATCTCTGTAACTGGGTTTTATCTTTAATTTCATCAGGAAATTTAGATGAAAACTCAATACTCCTATTTATAGGAATGATTTTTCCTTTTTCAATATTATGCCCTAAAAATCTTATTTTAGTTTGGAAAAGTAACATTTTGGGTTTAGAAATTACTAAACCATTTTGAATAATAATTTTCTTAAAAATATCAAGATGCTTAAAATGATTTTCAATATTATTTGAAAAAATTAAGATATCATCAATATACACAATTATAAAATTAGTATAAGGAGTAAAAATGTCATTCATAATTTTTTGAAATTCTGAAGGAGCATTTTTTAATCCAAAAGGCATTACTTTCCATTCGAATTGTCCAAAAGGGACATTAAAAGCAGTTTTATATTGATCTTTTTCAGCAATTTGAATTTGCCAATAACCTGATTTTAAATCAAATTTAGAAAAAATATTTGAATTATATAATCTGTCAAGTAAATCTTTTTTATTAGGAATAGGATATCTTATCCATTTTAAAACTTTGTTTAAAGGTTTATAATTAATTACTAACCTAGGAACACCACGTTCTTGTTCTGCATGTTTATTAACATAAAAACCTGTACAAGACCAAGGTGACTTAGATGGTTTAATTAATCCTTTATTTAATAAAGATTTAATCTCTGTTTTACAAAGTTCTAAAAATTCTTTATTCATTTGACAAGGTCTGGATTTAGTAGGTATATTATTTTCTGAAAAATTATCTTCATAAGGTAAGTCAACAATATGTTTTTTACGATTCCAAAAAGCATTTGGATGTTCATTACAAATAGTTAATGAAAAATTATTTTCAAGAAATTTTATTTTGTCTTTTAATTTAGGATTTTGTAAATAATTTTCAATATTAGAAATATTAATTTCTTGTTTAAGAAAATTAATATGATTTTGTTTTTGATTTATCAAATCTTGAATTTCATTTAATAATCTTGTTCTTGGTTCAGTTATGAATTTGAATTTAATTTCTTTATTTTCAAAAGTACCAATAAAACCATTAGTATCAATTTGTTTTAAAGGGAAAAGTTTTTGAATAAAAGGAGTTCCAAGAATTACTTGGGTAGTCATATTTTTTATTAACAAAAAACTTGTAGGTATGCAGGTATTATTTTGACAAATATAAGCTTTAGGAATTTATAAGTAATGTCTAATTTATGACCATTAACAGCAGTTAAATTATGGGTAGTTTTTTCAAAATACCTGGTAGGAATTATTCCTTCTTGGATACAATTAAGATCAGCACCACTATCAATTAAAGCAGTAAGATTTTTCACAAATTGATTATCAATTAACAAAGTTATTTTAACATACCATTTTTGAGAGGTAACAATATCTAAAGTGGCAAGAAAATTAGTTAATTCTGTTCCTTCTTCAGGAATGTCATCTTCACTACTCACATTATGAGTATGCAACTTAGGGGATTCTATAGGTTGTTTTCCTTTTTCAAGATAAGTTATTCTCTGAGAAAAATGAATATTTTCTTCTTTAAGCTGTTTAATTTCAATTTTTAAATACTCAATTTCATTTTTTAAATCAGTAATAGTAACTGAGTTTTCATTAGTATTATACTTAGTAGTTAATCTTTTATGAACTTCATCCATAGTATAAGGAAGATTATTCCTTTGAATATTATTGGTTTTATTGTTTTTATGACGATTACTAGATTCACCAGTAATATGTTCTATTAAGAAAGATTTAATAGTAGGATCATTTGTATGGTTTAATAAATCAATTATAGAATTTGATTTAATCATGTTTATCTCAAAATCTTTAAATTGTGAAATCAGTTGATATAACTCATCATTTTTAGGTTTTTCACAAGGTTCATTATTCTGACATGGTTCACATTCTGATTCATTTTCAGAACTAGAAAATTCAATTTGATCTAAAACATTTATGTTTTTAATATTACTATCATGTGAAGAAGAAGAATTACTATCACTATCACTCTTAAGTTCTGATTCTGAAACAAGTAAAATTTTGCATAATGAATCTTTAAGATCATCATCAATATTTAAAGCATAAATTTTTTGTTTAACTCTACAATTCTTAGCATAATGACCTATTTTTCCACATTTAAAACAAGCATTATTATTCTTATACTGAGTTTTAGAAAATTTTTTAAATTTTTTCTTTTTATGTTGTGATTGAGGTTGAGGCAATTGTTGAGCATAATTTTGTTGCTTAAATCCTCGTTTTTCACATTTTTTACGTTTATATTCATAATAACCAACAGATTTATATTTTTTCTTTTTCTTGTAGATTTTATCTACTTGAGGGTTTTTTGGAATGTTCATGCCAAATTGGTCACAAAAATCTCCTAATTGCTTTTTATGCAACATGTTGTGTTTTTGAACTTGTTGATTAAGTTTAGTATCATTACAAAGATTTAATCCTTCAGTTATGCAAGCACTTATGAGTTTACCATAAGTATAACTTTCATAATTTATATGTAAATTATTTCCTCTTAAGGTTTTTTTAACTTTTTCAGCAAAAAGGGGAGGAAGACCATCTATAAATTTAGACTTCCAATGATCAGAATTACTTTCAGGCAATTGTAAAACTCTACTTAAGAAAACATCCTTATACCATCTAAAAGAGCTTAAAGTATTACAACGCATATTTTGTAATAAAGTTCTTATTGTGTCAGAATTATCTGTCCATCTTCCAGTAAAATGTTCAAAAATATTGACAACAAGAGTATAAACTGCATCTTCAATTTGAACATTATTATCAATCTTAGTCTTATTTAATATTTCTTGTTTGAAATCTTGAGTGAGGTAATTATCCCACCGTCCTTTTAGTTGACCAGTAAAACCAGCAATTATCATGGATGCAATTGACTTATCACTATTACCATTTGTTTTACAAACAGTACTATACATCAACATTCTATGAATTATGTTAGCTATTTGATTAATAGTATATCCATCAATATTCCATTCATATATGTGATTACCACTATAACTGGTTGTATTAACAAACTCTTGTTCCTCATAAAGAACATCTTGAGGAGTAGGTCTAGGATAATAATAAAATCTTTGATTTGATTTATCCGCATATTTATTAGAATATGACCTTCTACCATACTTACCAATTTTATTTATTTCATTTCTAATTACATTATGATAATCAGAATCAGGTTCTTCCAATTTTTCTACAAATTCAATATTATTTAAACGAAATTCTTTAAACTTTTCACTTAAAAGTTTTTCAAATTCAGTAACAGCAGCAAATTTGAAATTCTTAATTTCAGGTGGAGGTTGAATAGTTGGAACTGAAGAAGTACTAGATTCAGCTTTACTAGTTTCTTCCTTTTCTTGTTCTTTTTCAATTAAAACTTTATTGATTTTTTGATTAATTCGATCAGTTTTTGAAAGAAGTTGATCAATTCTATTTATAGCCAAATTTATCTGTTCACCCAAAATTATTAAATATAAATTTGAATAGTTTTGTTGTTGAATTATTTTGTTAAAAATTTGAGCATTACTTAATAAAGTCTTTTCTTCCATTATTTTTCCAAAAGCAGTATAATGCCTGGTTTGGTTTTCTGTTATTATTTCAAAAGCATCCTGTGGAGGGTAGATTCCTTTAATGACTTTATTTGGAGAGATTTGAAAATTTCTTTCTAAAACCGCAATTTTATGTTCTAAAGTTTCATTTATTTTGTAAATGAACCACTGAACAAAAGGTATGATATCATTAATATCAGAAAGATGTTTATAATATTCTTCAGAAATTATTTGTAATTCTGTCTTATCAAAATTTTTATAAAACCATTCTCGGAAATTATTCCAGATAGGGAGATTAAATTCATTTTTACATTTTTGACGTGCCAGAGATCCTGGACTTAAATCAATTTTGGTGTCAAACATGATAACCCATTTCACTTAAAGTTGGATCGATTTCATCGATTTTCTTAGTTGGTGAAACGAAATTATCAGAATCAATTTTCAAATTCTTATATGGATCATTTAAATAGATTGTTGAATCCAAAGATTTATCAGATCTAGCGGGACTATCGCTATCATCATCTTTTTTAATTTCAGAAATTCTTGAAGTTGAACTTCTTGAAGGGTATTGTAAATGATAAGGTTTTGGTGAAATAAAAGAGTATCTAGATTTACTATCAAAATTATTTCTTGGTAAAGAAAGTTGTCTTCTTGGCATAGTTATAAAAACATTACCTTCTTGGGTTTGTTGAATATTAGTTGGTTGATCAGAAATATCATTTATGACAGGTGCAGCTTTTTCCATTATCCAATTTTCAGGAAAATTTATTTCTTCCCATTTAATGGCTCTTCTTGTTGTAATATTAGATTTACTAAAATTAGATTCTATGACTATAGTTTCATTAGCCATTTTATCTTTTTGTCTACACTGAGGATTAAGTGTATGTAATGTCTTATAATAAATTCTATAGCAAATACATATTACTTCTGATCCTGGAGCATAATTATATCCATGTGTTTTAACATTTAATGTTAAAGATTCTAATAAATTATTATCAGTCAAAGATAATTGTAAATTAGGGAAAACATTAAAATACACTGGACCATGAGCAAGACTACTCTCAATTATTCCCATTATGGATTGATCCCAATTAAGGTTTCTTCCATCTCTTAAGACAGCTAAAAAACTTTCTGGCAATCCTTCTAAGGTTAAAGGTTTAAAAGCAATTTGAACTAATCCAATATGTAAAAATTTATACTTTTCCTTATACCTTCCTACATCTCTTTCACTTAAAAGATGTAATATCATTTCATCTTTATTTAAAGATATAGTTTCTTCAGTTGTTTTAACAATTTGCTTAAATGAAATTTTGTCAAGTTTACCTATTTTATAAATTTCAGTTACTTGTACCTTAGGGATAGACCATTTATTTAATAAATCAAGATCTTCAGGTAGATCTACTTCATGACTTATACTGTTTTTAACAGTCTGTTTATCAGATCTAAAGATATTCATGATGAATAAAATGCAATAAGTGTGTGTCAAATATATTTCCACTAGATTCAATCAAATGATATTTATAATTATATAAGAATGTAGTTGTCATTTGACACAATGTAAACAAATATTTCATTATATTAATTTATATATTTTATTTACATTATACTTATTTAGTTTAATTTTATTAATCTATTTTTTTTAGACAAATTTATTAATCTATTTTAATACATGAATTCAGAACATAATTATAATTTATAATGATATAAGGGTATAATTATCATTTATTACAGAAATCATTTTTTTTTCCTTCCACTTTTCCATTCAAACAAACAAGGGAAAATAAATAGATTTCTATTTTCCTTTTATCTATTTTTCTTTCAACCAAATATACATGTGGAAGATTAAAATCCACTCATTTTCTTCCCTTTCATTTTCTTTCCTCTCATTTTTTTTCCTCCCTATTTTCTTTCCTCTGCCAAACACAGTGTTATAGAATCATAATAATGACAGAGAACAAGAAAATAATTTTGGAAAAATCCTAAATTAGACAAACTCCAAGATGCATCTTTAATAGCTCTCCTTTCACGCAAAGAAAAAAGGAAAAAAAATCTGTGATAATCAAAGAATGGAATTTCGACAGAATCCTAAATTATACAAACTCTAAAATTTCCATCGTTCATTGAAAAAAAAAAAACTTTCTTGTGTGAATTTTGCTTTTCTCATGTGGCTTACCTTTTTTCTTACTCTTTTCATATTCTTTTTCAGTAAACTAGTTCTTCTTTCTATGCTTTCCGATTTATTTACTTCATTTTTTGGTTTAGATATATTCTTTAATTTCATTAATTCAGACAACTATATATATTTGAGTGATTGATAAAATACCACTAATATTAATCAAACATTTCCAAAAGTATCTTTACATGATAGCGAAATGAGCGCCACTAAAAGTTGTAATTGCATGCACAGGCTTGCATTTGTGGTGTGGAACCAATTTTTATCATCATCCTTCGCCTGTTTGGATAGGCATTACAAGAAAGTGCTTATTGAACTGTATTGTTTTGTAAAAGAGTTTTAATTTTCTATTCAAGTTAAATAATTTTGTATTTATATGTAATAATTAAAATTACTCTAGATAATGTTTTCAAAAGTTACTTTTGGAATTTTTTTTCTGACTTTAATTTTTTTTTTTTTTAAAATAGCCCAGCCAAACACAAATGTTTTTCACTTAAGTATTTTTTTTTAAAAAAATAAGAACTTCTTTTCGTAAAACAAATCTCATCCAAACAGACTCTATCTTTCAATCAAATTTTTTCATATATATATCTTTGTCTAAAGATATTCTGATCAATTGTAGTCCTTTGGGCCTAAAAAATGACCTAAACTACTATTAAATTATCTAAATTCATTATCTCACTCTTTTGAACTTCTTTACTTTTAAATTCATTCTCTTTTTACCCTGATTAAAATACTTATATTTCACAGTTTCGTGTCATATTCATCTTGTGACATCCATAGCCTTGCATCATAAATTAGAAATACCATACGATAAATTTACTCCAGTCTTTTTTGCTCAAAAGCGGATCATAATTTTCTTGTTTTGGGCCATCACCAACATTACCTGATTTTTTTTAAAAAAAAAGGGAGAGAGAAAAAGGACAAAGATTCCCCCAGGTTCACATTTCTTTTTGACCGGAATAATCAATCGATTGCATTTTCCACTTTTACTCTCCTAAAAGACTTGTGAGTTAAGCTGGCCATTTCTCTATATATTACTACAAGAGGAACTCATCGTATTTGCATCACACCTTCAAACAACCTTAAAACTCAGTAATAGCACTCATGGAGAAAACTAGCTATTATATTTTAGCATTTACTCTCATGATAGTAAACTGCCATATGCTTTGCCTAGCCACAAGCTCTTCCATGCTCAGCCTTTCCACTGATCAATCCGCTCTTCTTGCCCTGAAAACTCATATCACTTTGGACCCTTTTCGCTTACTCACTAATAATTGGACCAATTCAAGCTCTGTTGCAGTTGGATGGGCGTCACTTGTGGGTCTCGCCACCACAGAGTGATTTCCCTTAATATTTCCAACATGGGCCTCACAGGCACCATTCCCGAACAGCTCGGAAAACCTCTCATTCCTCGTCTCCCTCGACCTAAGGTATAACGTCTTCAAGGGCACTTTGCCTCCAATGCTGCCTTTCTTGCGCCGGTTGAAGTTTATTTTTCTCGGTTTTTAACAACTTTGGCGGAGAGATTCCATCATCGTTTGGCCTTTTACCTAAACTTGAGTTCCTGTCTTTGAAAAATAACAGCTTCACGGGTTTCATCCCAAATTCCTTGTCAAACCTGTCGAATCTACGAGTACTTGAGTTTTCTAATAATTTTTTACAAGGAAAAATTCCACAAGGGTTTGCCAGCCTTCACAATTTGCAGGTTTTAAGCATGCAATACAATCATCTCTCAGGTCCTATACCACCATTCATATTTAACATGCCGACCATAAAAATATAGCTCTCACATCAAATGAATTGAGCGGTGGTTTTCCAGTTGACATGTGTGGTAATGTTTCATTTCTTGAAGGGGTTTTTCTGTCTCAAAATCAGTTGAGTGGTGAAATTCCATCTAATATATCCCAGTGTTCGCGACTTCAACTTCTTTCCCTGTCTGTTAACTTGTTCAGTGGCCAAATGCCCGCAGAAATTGGGATGCTAAAATCTCTTCAGACGTTTGCTCTTGGTGATAACAATTTGAATGGTATGGATCACATTCTTATTATGAGATTAATTTTTGAACTATATGTCCATTTTGAATTTTATAATTCCTTGTTTCAAGATCCATTAAAATTTGAGTTAAAGAAAGATTAGAATGATGGTATATGTGTTAAAAAGGATTTTTTTTTTTTTTTTTTGGTGTTTTACATTAAAATTCTGAACATCACATTTCGCAGGTGTTATCCCACAGGAGATTGGCAATCTTCAAAACCTTGTTGTATTGAGCATTGCACTAAACCAAATTACTGGTTTGGTGCCCCTTAATCTCTTCAATATTTCTTCTTTGCAAATGCTACAGTTATTCAGTAATAAACTCAGTGGGAACCTCCTAAGAGAGATTGGAAATCTTACAATGCTCAAAGGCTTGCTTCTTTCGGACAACAACTTTACAGGTTGGACTCACTAGCTAAGCGAAAATGGAATATATGGTGGAATGTTTAATTACAACACCCCACCCAAAAAAATAAATAAATAAATAATAATAATAATAATAATAATAGTAATAGTAGTAGTAATAGTAGTAGTTGTAGTAGCATAAGTTTAATTATCAACTCCTTCCTAGGATTTCTTCCCAAAAAAAAGGGATTTCATCAAGAAAGCTTATGTAGAATTTCTATTTCGCACCTTTTTGATAGTCAAACTAACTTTTTGTAATATTTCGAAACTTGAAGGGGTTCAAAGTAATAGACATATAATTGATAGGGGATGGATGTATAGAGCACTTTTTAGAGCCTGTTTAGATAGGCTTTTATAGAGAAAAAACACTTCAGAAGCTAGAAACACTTCTTTTTTGGAAAAAATTGTGTTTGAATGAGCTTTTAAAAAAAAACGGCAGAAGGCAAGAAAAACAAAAAAAGGCTTTTCTTTGAAACTATCTCAGAGTAACTTCAAATAAAAGTATCTTTTTAAAATATTTTTAATTATTGTATCCAAACGCAAAATTGCTTGACTTTAAAAAAAAAAACTTCACTATAAAAAGTACCGTTTAAGAAGCAGTTTTTTCTAAATCCATCCAAACTAGCCCTTAATGTTATAACATGGGAAGAAAACAAAGAAAAGGGGGGGGGGGGTGCTACTACGTTAGTGGAAGAAAAATTACTCACTGAGGTTGCTTTCTTAATATACATTGGGATTAGATTTGAACTTATGCTACGTTCCTAAAGAAATATAGCTTTCCCAAGTAGTGGCGAGTTTGAAATATGGTAAAGGGAATTCTCTGTCAAGGAAATTTGAAGAAAAAACGCAATGTGAGAACTTATAAAATAACAATGAATCTCTAGCGTAATTAAATTTTTGTATAAAAATACATTTGGTGCATTAAAAATAATCGAACACGCATAACAATGATGTCCCCATAAGTAAGTTTATATAACAATTATCTCTTTATTTTCAAGCCCCATCTTTCTTTTGATAATTTACATTAGTATCGCTTTACAAGATATAAACATTACTATATTGCATAAATTTCATAAATATTACAAATTACAACCCTAATAAATATAAATATTATCACGACATCTTGGGGTAAATAGTCATTTAACAACTTTCGTTGGGTTTCTTAATGAAACAATGGTTAAGGGGATGTATTGATAATTATGAAAGTTCGAGAAGAGGAGTTAGGTAATCATATTACTTTGAAAAGCATCTAAGTGTAATTAACTTGTGTTTGAAATATTAGTTGTATCCTTATATCTACAATTTACATTTTTTTTTTCAATCTTGGCAGGTATTTTACCAAGAGAAATTGGCAAACTTTACCAACTGGAGGATTTAGAATTAGGGATCAATAGCTTCACTGGTTCATTCCATCAGAGTTCTTTAATATATCAACTCTTCAAAATTTTTCTGTTACTGCCAATGGTCTTTCAGGCAATCTTCCAACCAATTTAGGTTACACGTTGCCCATTCTTGAAAGACTTTTCTTGTCCTTAAATAACTTTAGTGGGGCAATACCAGACTCTATCTCCAATTGTACTAACTAAAAAAACTCTCACTTGCTTCTAACAAATTTACTGGCTTTGTACCTCGCTTTCTTGGCAACCTAAGACTCCTTGAATTCTTCAGTTGTTCAACAATGATCGACAATTGGATCATCTTCATCAGATTTTGAACTTCATTACTTCTGACAAATTGCAGATCTTTACGTCGTTTGTCAATTGACGGCAATCCTCTTAATGGAGTTATCCCAACTTCCATTGGTAATTTAT
>CM047885.1:22433061-22493547 GCA_026212405.1 Petrea volubilis | reverse complement strand
GAATTGAAAGAGAAAAGATAAAAATATAATAAAGTAAAATGACCAAAAATATATATATAATATTTTGTCATATTAAAATTTATTATTTAATTGAAATATGAAAAAACAGCAAACCATATGTCATTTTATTTAATATTGCTGTATAATTAATATAGGAGCCATAAGAAGATTATATATGAAACTTAAGAATCAAACATACTTGCAGTAAATATAAAAATTCATTAAACGAGTGGAGTATAAGATTGATGGTTTAAAATAGATGGAAAGTGCGAAATTTTAAAAATATTAGTGCACCTCCTACAATCATGACAATCATATATAATAGTTGGAAAACTTTTGCCTGGACATTGCCGAGTCAAGAAAAAGAATGATTATAAAGAAAACTTAAACATATCAATGTGGAATAATAAAGAAATAAACTAATAACCCATACTAAATTGTAAGCTCATAAGTGGACCCTTTTGATTTGATATATATATATATATATATATGCATACTTTGCTTGATTGTCAAATAAGTGAAGCAAAAAAGAATGAGATTAATAACAAAAAGTAGAATACTATTAAATTGAGAAAGCAATTGTAAATTCAAATTTGATTTCAGAATAAGAGTTGATAAGATACAAGGAGAAAAATAGAAAATGGATAGTATAAATACGAATACAATGAACGATATCATGTTCATTCCACCAATTGAATTAAAATAATAATTGGTCAAAATCACCGCAATCTTTATATATAATTGAGCAATGATGGTAGGAGAAAAAAAAGCAACCAAAAAATAGAGAAAAAGAAAAAATAAATAAAGGTGTGGCACATGTTGATTCATATAACCGAACAAAAAAAAAAAAAAAACATGGAATAGGCTATTGATATTGGAAGATCAACAAAGATTTAAAAAATATATGTCAATAAAATCATTGATATTGGAAGATCAACAAAGTTCGAATTATACACATATTTAACTACATAGATAAATATATAAAATTAAAAAATTAAAAATATAAATACCTAACCTTTTCTTTTTTTTGGTTACAATACCTAATCTTTTCGAAATCATATATATAATAAACATTGAACCAAACTTTACATGGAAACGTAAATAAAACTGAACACTAAATAGCTGACCTTGAGATGATAAAAACTCAAAGATGCGTTAAACAAGTTATACAATTGCAAGAAAAAGTAATTGTGGTGATATAAAAATTATAATATAAAACTTTTCACTAATAATTGTATTAAGTGACAATACCTTCTATATTGTCACTAATTAAGTTTTTTTAGTGACGACTTTTATGTGTCACAATATCATTGAATTGTAATAAGAATTAATGTTTCAATTGTTACAATTAACAATTAATGACGCATCTATAGTGATAACTTTATCACAAAAAAAAATTATCATTAGGATTTTGTGACAAGATTTCATTGTCACTAAGTTGTTACCAAAAGTATGACACTAATTTTCAATCGTGCACAATCTTATTACCATTGATATTGTGCAAACTATATTTTGTGACGACATAATTTTGTTGTTACTAAATATATATAATTAATTGCAATTCTTTCATTATCACTTGTTATATTGTCGTCAATTTACCCCTTTTCTTTTAGTGTATAGTACATTGTTCTATGTAGACCTCGCCGGACCAACCCAACTAATTTGACGTCTTTGAGTGCTAAGTTATTTAGCTTGAATTAGTTTGATGAAAAAATATCACCGATGGTTTTGGGGTCAAAAGTTAAAATTAATTTATTTTTGAAATTTAAATCATCATATTTTTATCCTTTATGTTATGGGTCAGTAAGACTTTGGTGCTTCCAATTGATTTTTTGGACCAAATTTCACCAAAGAACACTTACTTGAAGGTAATTGTTCGTTAATTTTTACCAACCAACTTATTTTCTTTGAAACAATTTCTAACAAACATGACAAAAATACCTTCTATGGGAGTGTTTTCCTGTGAATTTTGATTGGAAAATTCATTAA
Source organism: Petrea volubilis (assembly GCA_026212405.1). Classification (NCBI taxonomy): domain Eukaryota; kingdom Viridiplantae; phylum Streptophyta; class Magnoliopsida; order Lamiales; family Verbenaceae; genus Petrea; species Petrea volubilis. The sequence goes on along the minus strand of CM047885.1, from coordinate 22,491,558 downwards.
TATAATTAAAATGTTGCTTATTTAAGACATAAAGGATTAAAATGTAAGAGTAAAGTGATCCTAATATTAAATTTTAGGAATGATAAGTGATATTAATCAAAATATTGATTATGAAGTCTAATTTTGATGAATTTGGAACTCGTTGAAATAGTTTTAAGGGTTTAACGGTGTATGAATTCATTGAATGAATTTGGTGTATGAATTCATTGAATGAATGTAGAGTAACCTTTAGTGTTGTACAATTTGGACTGAAAAAACATTGATTATGTGAATTTCTTTTGAGCTATTTTGGTTTCTCCCTAGGATATATTCTATTTGATAATTATGGAAACATTTTTTAAAATTTTTTCATTTGTGTATATATTGTCTCACCAAGACAAATAAATAAATAAATAAATAGCAATAAGACAAAAAAAGAATGAATGAATGAAAATTATTGATCATCTTTTTGTATGTCTATTCATCTTATTCATATTTATTTGTTTCTATTCGTACAATTAATTTGCACTCTCCTAAAAAGTCAATTATAATTCAAATTCTCCCCCTTTCCATTAATCCATTCAAGATTTAAATATTCAAACTGTGGTCAACACACTGTAACTTTCCTTTTTACCTAAAGATAAAATCGGGCAATCTAACGTACCGAGATTTGTATCACTTTGCTAGAAGATATTTGTCAGTCCTACTAATGACCATCCATGATTTGTGGAGTACATAATTATGACAAAAATTAGCGAGAGAAATCTTGAGAGAGAAAGTGAGAGCCAACGAAGTAATGCATGTATTATATCTATGTACAAAAACAATAAAAAAAGCCAGTTTGTTGACCATTTATGCTTTCCCGGGCTTTTTGCCTATTTCTTCTCTTTCCTTCCCTTTGTACCACTTTCCAATACACTTCTCGACAAGTAAAACTTACACAAAAAACTATTCCATCTAATTTCAATTTTTTTTTTTTTTTTTTTAACCTCGAAGAAGGGTTTCTCCTTGTGCAATTTCCGCTTTTGTTTGAACAAAAGAAGCTTTGGATCTTGAACAATCAAATGTTGTCTAGTGTTTCCTCTCTTACTTCGATTTCGCAACGATGGCTGACGAAGAACAAAAGATGTTCGAGGCTGATCGTCAAGAAAGCGGAGGAGAGGACATCGACGAGAAGATGAAAGTGACAAGTCAGGACGATGAAAATACCACTAAATCATCGGATGATCAACAAATAGCTAATGATTTGGATAAATGCCCCTCTTCTCCATTGAATGATGGTGGCACAACACCAAAAAATCAACCAAGAAGAAGAATGTTTCAGGTGAAGATCATGAATGAAATGTACATTAATCTTTTCAATATTATCATTAAAATTGAGATATCTCACCTAGGGTTTAAACTTGATTTCAAATAGTTTAGTGGGGTTGCAGTGCCCCTTCAATTTAGTCCGGTGTGGGTTTTTGCATTATATTTCACGGGGCGTGAAATGAAGTTACCCACCTGCTTTTTAGTTATATTACTCGTATAAAAGCTTTTTTTTTCCTTTTTTTTTTGTGTGCCGGTTTAGAAATGGATATGATGAAAGAAAGATTCGCTAAGCTGTTGTTGGGAGAGGACATGTCCGGCGGTGGGAAAGGTGTTTCTTCGGCTTTGGCCCTGTCGAATGCCATTACCAATCTTGCTGGTAACAATAATGAAAATTTGCAAACGAGGATCCAAATAGTGTACATTGTTTAACAATAGATAATTTTCTGTTCGGATCAAATTTTTGTAGCTTCGGTTTTTGGGGAACAAAGGAAGTTAGAGCCAATGTCCCCGGAGAGGAAAGCGAGGTGGAAAAGGGAAGTTGGTTGGCTTCTATCAGTTACAGATTACATAGTCGAATTCGTTGCTTCTCAACAAACAGCAAAAGATGGAACAAACATGGAGGTAAAGTCACACTCTCACTCTGATATACTTTTGGCTCGCAACAAATTAAGATTAGTTAAATTGACACCCCTTCCAGAATATCGAGAGCACCAACTCACAACCTCAATCTTTCATAATTACAATGACTTCCCCTCTGTGTTTGCATAATTTCAAAATTCAAATTGAAAGTATACAATGGCCTTATTGACACTCGAATAAAAATAACTAAAAAATAATAAAAGTACCAACATTGTGAAAGATGATTTTGCTCTTGGATGTTTGGGGCTGCTTGACTAATTTTTTCCCTAACTAAACGGGGAATATGTTGAATGGTGACACTTGAGGGGAGGTCATTGTGGTTATAAAATATCGAGGGGCAGTCGGTAATTTTGGTATATTATACGGGGTGTCATTTTAATTTACCAAAGCATATTACATGAGAAGCTGAAATAATTCTTTCTTTTTTTGTTTGATAGATAATGGTGACACAACAAAGAACAGACCTTTTGATGAACATTCCAGCCTTACGCAAGCTTGATGCAATGCTCATTGTAAGAACATCCTACATCGCATCCTAGTGAGATTATTAATTTGTTCAATAGCAATGCCTAATACAACTCGCATAAAATAGGGCATCCTGGATAATTTCGCGGGCCAACATGAATTTCATTATGTGTCGAAAGATGCTGATGAGTCCGAAAAAGGGGCACAAAGGAGTGACAAATGGTGGTTACCTACGGTTAAGGTTCCACCGAACGGATTGTCAGAAGAGTCACGCCAGTTTTTGCAAAAGCAAAAGGAGTCTGTAAATCAAGTCTTGAAAGCATCCATGGCAATAAATGCTCAAATACTCTCGGATATGGACATACCAGAAAGCTACATTGAAGCCCTTCCCAGGGTGTGAAGAGAAAAAGGACTTTTGCAAGATTATGTTATTGACGACATTAAAAGGATAATTACACCTACAATCCCTATGGTTTGGCGCAAATACATTTAAAACCCCTTGAGATTTGCATAACTAAAGAAATTGCCCTTGCTATCAATTGTTAGGGGGTTTAACTATGAGATAAAAATTGACAGAATAGTGGCTGCTGTAATATGTGAACTTCAAGAGGGGTGTAACTGTAAGATAAAAGTTGAGAGTAGGGGTTGTTTCTGTATTTATGCAATCCTCAAAGGGTTTGAGTGTATTAACACCACATCTTAAGAGGGTGTTGGTGTAATTATCCATTAATTTCTTCCAAACAATATTGACATTATTTTTGTGTTTGCGCTTTTCTAGAATGGTAAAGCGAGCCTGGGCGAATTGATCTATAGAAACATTACTGATGAATTCTTCGATCCTCAACAATTCCTTTCAACAATGGACTTGTCATCGGAGCACAGCGTTCTTGACCTCAAAAATAGAATTGAGGCATCTATTGTAATTTGGAAAAGGAAGATGAACCAAAAGGATGGTAAGGCTGCTGCATGGGGTTTAGCTGTGAGCTCTGAAATGAGACAGCTTTTCGAAGAAAGAGCAGAGACAATTTTACTCTTGTTAAAACATCAGTTCCCAGGACTTCCTCAATCCTCACTCGACATAACCAAAATCCAGTACAATAAAGTACGAAGCAGAAAAAGCAATCTTGACATTTTTCTCTTCTTTTTTTTTTTTAAATAAAAAAAAAGAAAGAAACACTTTTGTAATCAGACTATGATCTTGTTCATTTTTAATCTTTCTCACCTAAACTATCTTTTGACACTTTAGCACACACATTTTTACATGTTGACATATATCACCTCTTTCAATAGGATATTCCATTGTGATTCTATTACGGCTGTGAGGTTCCATCCCATGAGACTTTACTATTCACACTTTCCATTAGCAGAATATTTTACCATCTAAACTATACGTACATCTTATTCTGCCGGAAAAAGCTACAGTATGAGAATGTGTTGTATTCTTGTGATATGGTCCCATATACAGACCCATCAGTTCAGATTATTTTTATATTCTGTATGTTGATATTCTTTTTTTAAGTGAATTAATGATGTGGCACAATGTAAGCCGTTTGACATATGAATGAGGCTCACGGTGTAAAACTGGCCATAGTTAAAATGGAAGAGTATCACTGTTTTATAATTATTTCTACACATATAATTGTTTTAACTTACCATATATTTGTTTCATTTCGATCCTTTAGGATGTAGGTCTGTCAGTCCTAGAGAGCTATTCAAGGGTACTAGAAAGCTTGGCCAACACAGTGATGTCCCGCATAGAGGACGTCCTATATGCTGATAACCTCGCTCGAGATCCATCACTCGTAGTGGCTAAATGGCCACCACCGGCCACCGATCCTACAACTTTTTCAAGATTAAGAACCTCTCAGACACCCGAAGAAGAAACAGAGAAATTGAATCAACAAGAAGAAGCAGAGAAGTTGAGTTCGACTGCAGAGACACCAACTTCAATGACACTTTCTGATTTCATGGGCTGGAATGTTGAGCCATCCCAGACGGTAGCCAACAAGAATGACACTGCCGGTAAGTTGGAGCCTAGTGTTAAGCAGGAAGAGGAAACTGTCCCAGTAAAAGCTACTGCTAATAGTACCATTAAGAAGTATTTGTACATAGACAAGATTGACTTTAGTTTGAGAAGTCCAACAAGACCAGTATAGCCAATGATTAGTAGAGAAATGGCAAGTTGAAGAGTAGAGAGTGTGTACCTTCAGCAGTCTAGAACCTTTCACGAAATTTAGGTTGTATGCTGACTAATCTTCATTTTAGTTTTGTAAAGAAAGTTTTAGGTTGTAATTTTTCGTGTTTTCATTTCATATATATGATTTTTGTTGAGGTTGTTTTATGAAATGAAAGTGCTTTTTGATCATACGTTTGAATGTAAGACAAAAGTGTAATGTCTACAATTGATGGGATGAGTCTTTTTACGACAAGTTGTTTGGTCGAAATTCTTTGAAAAGCTCATCTTGTTGCAGGATATGTTAATTTTGAGAAAATAATTGAATATAACTCGTTATACATATATAGGTTAATATATGTTTTTCATGTAAAAACTTGAGATATCATCAGCAACAGTTTTGATGATACCATCTTTTATCCTACATTCAAAAGGTACCCATGATTTAAGGAAGCTTTCCCCTCTCACATTGTGAGGTGTCTTCTCATCAAAAGACAAATTTCAACCACATTCAAATTTGCAACAATACTATTGGCGATTAAATTTCATCAAATCAAAAATTGATAAGTGTAAATTAAAATATTAAATATTAATTCAATTTTCTATTTCATATGTTGAAATTCTCTAAATTTAATTCCAATGTTAAATAGCCAATTTTAATTAATATTTTTAATATTTATTTTATAGGCATTAGAAGCTGCCAAGTATCAAATATGATATAACGCCCCGGTAACCCATTCTTTTTTTTATATATATAATTTACATTCAAAAGCAAGTAATAGAAAACATGCTTAAATATATAACAAAATGTCAAGATAATACAACCAGTTCAAAACGCTGGACACAAAGGTACGCTCACAACATACATTAAGTCAACAATTACAAAATAATAAGTACGCAGCGGAATTTCGTAGCTCTCTTTCTAATAAAAGGCTTCAAAGGGTTCTTTCTCCTCGCCTTTATTTAAGCTAGTATCGGGCTCATCTAAAAAAATATATCATATGAACACGATCAACATACAGTTGAGTAGAAACATTACTTAAGCACATAAGGTGCTCGTGTGTGTGATTTGCACATAGGCACATATGGTTACTTAACAGCACATTACTCCCGTCTGCCTTATCCTCCAATGGTCGTAGCCCGGGTGTTACGTCAAATTTTTTCTACGACCCTCTCACTTGAGTAGATCTCTCTGTCTACCCAAGGGGGGATTAGGAGATGGAGGGAGTGAGAACTCTTACAGCCGGCTACCCCATTGGTATGTCCCGGCGGAACTCACCCAAACCACTCCGATATATTTCGGGCCCGTTTCACATTCATAATTTATGCACATAGCATAATCTTGGAAGTCTTGCTTCCATATTTCAACATGTTATTCCAACATCTTAAAAGAATATCATTAATATACAATGAAATTAATAAAAGAGAATATTTCAAACCAAAATCTAGTCAAAACATAATAATATGGAAATATATATATACACGGTCTCACATACATATATATGTATATATATTTATATATATATTTAGACTAAACATATCATTAAAATAGAGACTTAGACTAAACATAATACAAATTTAGATTAAACACCTAATTAAGCCATAAATCGAGATTAATCATATAATTACTCATAAATATATTTATATATATATACGTACATCATATATATATATATACTTATATAATATCAACCACTCAACATGATTATGTAGATATATATATATATACGTACTATGTGTCTATTTATCAACTACATAAATATAATTATTTATATACCTATATATGTACTATGTATATATGATACGTATATATATATATGATATATAGATATATACAAACATAAAAGGGTTTATTTGGCCCATATATATTTATAGAGGATACAATATAAATATATTTTGTAACTTTAAATCGTGTGTTTGCAAGAAATCATGTATTTTGTCAAACTAACACTTTTCATAGAAACATAATAAATTTTTCAAATAAGATGAACATAATGTCAACATTACCCTAAACTTGTAACATAGTAGATTTTCATGAATTTCTAAGCATATAATGATCATATAATATTTCATAAAATGAAATAATATTTGTAAGACCATATTCTAGCACATAATTCTAACTAAGAATGCACAAAGTAGTGAAACTAATTTCAAGACTTCATGTAACCTCCTTCAAGAGACAAGAAAAAACCTCTACTTATATAATTAAGTAAGGTTTCTACCTTTGTTCTTTTGTTTTGTTGTGAGGATATAGGGTAGTGTAGTGTAGTGATGGGAAGATAGAAAATTAGTGGGTTTTGGAAGAAAACAAAGAAAGTGTGAGGGTGTGTGGAGTGGCCGGTTGAAAATTAGGGAAAAATGGGGATCTTTTGGTCTTGTTTATAGGATGAAGAAGAAGAAAGCAATTATTTTATTATTAGGTCATTTTCTTCATAATTACAATTTTTCCACCTAGATTAATACATTAAATGAATTCTTCCATGTGGAAGACAAATTAGGCTTGGGTGTACATGCTATAATATGATTCATAAGATGAACATAATGTCAAATGTACTATATTACCCTAAACTTGTAAAATAGTAAATTTTCATAAACATCTAAGCACATAATTATCATATAATATTTCATAAAATGAAATAATATTTGCAAGACCATATTCTAGCACATAATTCTAACTAAGAACGCACAAAGTAGTGAAACTAATTTCATGACTTCATGTAACCTCCTTCAAGAGACAAGAAAAAACCTCTGCTTATATAATTAAGTAAGGTTTCTATTTTTGTTCTTTTCTTTTGTTTTGAGGATATAGTGTAGTGTAGTGTTGGGAAGATAGAAAATTAGTGGGTTTTGGAAGAAAACAAAGAAAGTGTGAGGGTGTGTGGAGTGGCCGGTTGAAAATGAGGGAAAAAAGGGGATCTTTTGGTCTTGTTTATAGGATGAAGAAGAAGAAAGCAATTATTTTATTATTAGGTCATTTTCTTCATAATTACAATTTTTCCACCTAGATTAATACATTAAATGAATTCTTCCATGTGGAAGACAAATTAGGCTTGGGTGTACATGCTATGATATGATTCATAAGATGAACATAATGTCAAATGGACTATATTACCCTAAACTTGTAATACAGTAAAATTTCATAAACATCTAAGCACATAATTATCATATAATATTTCATAAAATGAAATAATATTTGCAAGACCATATTCTAGCACATAATTCTAACTAAGAACGCACAAAGTAGTGAAACTAATTTCATGACTTCATGTAACCTCCTTCAAGAGACAAGAACAAACCTCTACTTATATGATTAAGTAAGGTTTCTATTTTTGTTCTTTTCTTTTGTTTTGAGGATATAGTGTAGTGTAGTGTTGGGAAGATAGAAAATTAGTGGGTTTTGGAAGAAAACAAAGAAAGTGTGAGGGTGTGTGGAGTGGCCGGTTGAAAATGAGGGAAAAAAGGGGATCTTTTGGTCTTGTTTATAGGATGAAGAAGAAGAAAGCAATTATTTTATTATTAGGTCATTTTCTTCATAATTACAATTTTTCCACCTAGATTAATACATTAAATGAATTCTTCCATGTGGAAGACAAATTAGGCTTGGGTGTACATGCTATGATATGATTCATAAGACGAACATAATGTCAAATGTACTATATTACCCTAAACTTGTAATATAGTAAATTTTCATAAACATCTAAGCACATAATTATCATATAATATTTCATAAAATGAAATAATATTTGCAAGACCATATTCTAGCACATAATTCTAACTAAGAACGCAAAAAGTAGTGAAACTAATTTCATGACTTCATGTAACCTCCTTCAAGAGACAAGAACAAACCTCTACTTATATAATTAAGTAAGGTTTCTATCTTTGTTCTTTTCTTTTGTTTTCAGGATATAGTGTAGTGTAGTGTTGTGAAGATAGAAAATTAGTGGGTTTTGAAAGAAAACAAAGAAAGTGTGAGGGTGTGTGGAGTGGCCGGTTGAAAATGAGGGAAAAAAGGGGATCTTTTGGTCTTGTTTATAGGATGAAGAAGAAGAAAGCAATTATTTTATTATTAGGTCATTTTCTTCATAATTACAATTTTTCCACCTATATTAATACATTAAATGAATTCTTCCATGTGGAAGACAAATTAGGCTTGGGTGTACATGCTATGATATGATTCATAAGATGAACATAATGTCAAATGGACTATATTACCCTAAACTTGTAATACAGTAAAATTTCATAAACATCTAAGCACATAATTATCATATAATATTTCATAAAATGAAATAATATTTGCAAGACCATATTCTAGCACATAATTCTAACTAAGAACGCACAAAGTAGTGAAACTAATTTCATGACTTCATGTAACCTCCTTCAAGAGACAAGAACAAACCTCTACTTATATGATTAAGTAAGGTTTCTATTTTTGTTCTTTTCTTTTGTTTTGAGGATATAGTGTAGTGTAGTGTTGGGAAGATAGAAAATTAGTGGGTTTTGGAAGAAAACAAAGAAAGTGTGAGGGTGTGTGGAGTGGCCGGTTGAAAATGAGGGAAAAAAGGGGATCTTTTGGTCTTGTTTATAGGATGAAGAAGAAGAAAGCAATTATTTTATTATTAGGTCATTTTCTTCATAATTACAATTTTTCCACCTAGATTAATACATTAAATGAATTCTTCCATGTGGAAGACAAATTAGGCTTGGGTGTACATGCTATGATATGATTCATAAGACGAACATAATGTCAAATGTACTATATTACCCTAAACTTGTAATATAGCAAATTATCATAAACATCTAAGCACATAATTATCATATAATATTTCATAAAATGAAATAATATTTGCAAGACCATATTCTAGCACATAATTCTAACTAAGAACGCACAAAGTAGTGAAACTAATTTCATGACTTCATGTAACCTCCTTCAAGAGACAAGAAAAAATCTCTACTTATATGATTAAGTAAGGTTTCTATTTTTGTTCTTTTCTTTTGTTTTGAGGATATAGTGTAGTGTAGTGTTGTGAAGATAGAAAATTAGTGGGTTTTGGAAGAAAACAAAGAAAGTATGAGGGTGTGTGGAATGGACGGTTGAAAATGAGGGAAAAAAGGGGATCTTTTGGTCTTGTTTATAGGATGAAGAAGAAGAAAGCAATTATTTTATTATTAGGTCATTTTCTTCATAATTACAATTTTTCCACCTAGATTAATACATTAAATGAATTCTTACATGTGGAAGACAAATTAGGCTTGGGTGTACATGCTATGATATGATTTATAAGACGAACATAATGTCAAATGTACTATATTACCCTAAACTTGTAATATAGTAAATTTTCATAAACATCTAAGCACATAATTATCATATAATATTTCATAAAATGAAATAATATTTGCAAGACCATATTCTAGCACATAATTCTAACTAAGAACGCAAAAAGTAGTGAAACTAATTTCATGACTTCATGTAACCTCCTTCAAGAGACATGAAAAAACCTCTACTTATATAATTAAGTAAGGTTTCTATCTTTGTTCTTTTCTTTTGTTTTGAGGATATAGTGTAGTGTAGTGTTGTGAAGATAGAAAATTAGTGGGTTTTGGAAGAAAACAAAGAAAGTGTGAGGGTGTGTGGAGTGGCCGGTTGAAAATGAGGGAAAAAAGGGGATCTTTTGGTCTTGTTTATAGGATGAAGAAGAAGAAAGCAATTATTTTATTATTAGGTCATTTTCTTCATAATTACAATTTTTCCACCTATATTAATACATTAAATGAATTCTTCCATGTGGAAGACAAATTAGGCTTGGGTGTACATGCTATGATATGATTCATAAGATGAACATAATGTCAAATGGACTATATTACCCTAAACTTGTAATACAGTAAAATTTCATAAACATCTAAGCACATAATTATCATATAATATTTCATAAAATGAAATAATATTTGCAAGACCATATTCTAGCACATAATTCTAACTAAGAACGCACAAAGTAGTGAAACTAATTTCGTGACTTCATGTAACCTCCTTCAAAAGACAAGAACAAACCTCTACTTATATGATTAAGTAAGGTTTCTATTTTTGTTCTTTTCTTTTGTTTTGAGCATATAGTGTAGTGTAGTGTTGGGAAGATAGAAAATTAGTGGGTTTTGGAAGAAAACAAAGAAAGTGTGAGGGTGTGTGGAGTGGCCGGTTGAAAATGAGGGAAAAAAGGGGATCTTTTGGTCTTGTTTATAGGATGAAGAAGAAGAAAGCAATTATTTTATTATTAGGTCATTTTCTTCATAATTACAATTTTTCCACCTAGATTAATACATTAAATGAATTCTTCCATGTGGTAGACAAATTAGGCTTGGGTGTACATGCTATGATATGATTCATAAGATGAACATAATGTCAAATGGACTATATACCCTAAACTTGTAATATAGTAAAATTTAATAAACATCTAAGCACATAATTATCATATAATATTTCATAAAATGAAATAATATTTGCAAGACCATATTCTAGCACATAATTCTAACTAAGAACGCACAAAGTAGTGAAACTAATTTCATGACTTCAAGTAACCTTCCTTCAAGAGACAAGAAAAAACCTCTACTTATATGATTAAGTAAGGTTTCTATCTTTGTTCTTTTCTTTTGTTTTGAGGATATAGTGTAGTGTAGTGTTGGGAAGATAGAAAATTAGTGCGTTTTGGAAGAAAACAAAGAAAGTGTGAGGGTGTGTGGAGTGGCCGGTTGAAAATGAGGGAAAAAAGGGGATCTTTTGGTCTTGTTTATAGGATGAAGAAGAAGAAAGCAATTATTTATTATTAGGTCATTTTCTTCATAATTACAATTTTTCCACCTAGATTAATACATTAAATGAATTCTTCCATGTGGAAGACAAATTAGGCTTGGGTGTACATGCTATGATATGATTCATAAGACGAACATAATGTCAAATGTACTATATTACCCTAAACTTGTAATATAGTAAATTTTCATAAACATCTAAGCACATAATTATCATATAATATTTCATAAAATGAAATAATATTTGCAAGACCATATTCTAGCACATAATTCTAACTAAGAACGCAAAAAGTAGTGAAACTAATTTCATGACTTCATGTAACCTCCTTCAAGAGACAAGAACAAACCTCTACTTATATAATTAAGTAAGGTTTCTATCTTTGTTCTTTTCTTTTGTTTTGAAGGATATAGTGTAGTGTAGTGTTGTGAAGATAGAAAATTAGTGGGTTTTGAAGAAAACAAAGAAAGTGTGAGGGTGTGTGGAGTGGCCGGTTGAAAATGAGGGAAAAAAGGGGATCTTTTGGTCTTGTTTATAGGATGAAGAAGAAGAAAGCAATTATTTTATTATTAGGTCATTTTCTTCATAATTACAATTTTTCCACCTATATTAATACATTAAATGAATTCTTCCATGTGGAAGACAAATTAGGCTTGGGTGTACATGCTATGATATGATTCATAAGATGAACATAATGTCAAATGGACTATATTACCCTAAACTTGTAATATAGTAAATTTTCATAAACATCTAAGCACATAATTATCATATAATATTTCATAAAATGAAATAATATTTGCAAGACCATATTCTAGCACATAATTCTAACTAAGAACGCACAAAGTAGTGAAACTAATTTCATGACTTCATGTAACCTCCTTCAAGAGACAATGAAAAACCTCTACTTATATAATTAAGTAAGGTTCTATCTTTGTTCTTTTCTTTTGTTTTGAGGATATAGTGTAGTGTAGTGTTGGGAAGATAGAAAATTAGTGGGTTTTGGAAGAAAACAAAGAAAGTGTGAGGGTGTGTGGAGTGGCCGGTTGAAAATGAGGGAAAAAAGGGATCTTTTGGTCTTGTTTATAGGATGAAGAAGAAGAAAGCAATTATTTATTATTAGGTCATTTTCTTCATAATTACAATTTTTCCACCTAGATTAATACATTAAATGAATTCTTCCATGTGGAAGACAAATTAGGCTTGGGTGTACATGCTATGATATGATTCATAAGACGAACATAATGTCAAATGTACTATATTACCCTAAACTTGTAATATAGTAAATTTTCATAAACATCTAAGCACATAATTATCATATAATATTTCATAAAATGAAATAATATTTGCAAGACCATATTCTAGCACATAATTCTAACTAAGAACGCACAAAGTAGTGAAACTAATTTCATGACTTCATGTAACCTCCTTCAAAAGACAAGAAAAAATCTCTACTTATATGATTAAGTAAGGTTTCTATTTTTGTTCTTTTCTTTTGTTTTGAGGATATAGTGTAGTGTAGTGTTGTGAAGATAGAAAATTAGTGGGTTTTGGAAGAAAACAAAGAAAGTAGTGAGGGTGTGTGGATGGACGGTTGAAAATGAGGGAAAAAAGGGGATCTTTTGGTCTTGTTTATAGGATGAAGAAGAAGAAAGCAATTATTTTATTATTAGGTCATTTTCTTCATAATTACAATTTTTCCACCTAGATTAATACATTAAATGAATTCTTCCATGTGGAAGACAAATTAGGCTTGGGTGTACATGCTATGATATGATTCATAAGACGAACATAATGTCAAATGTACTATATTACCCTAAACTTGTAATATAGTAAATTTTCATAAACATCTAAGCACATAATTATCATATAATATTTCATAAATGAAAATAATATTTGCAAGACCATATTCTAGCACATAATTCTAACTAAGAACGCACAAAGTAGTGAAACTAATTTCATGACTTCATGTAACCTCCTTCAAAAGACAAGAAAAAATCTCTACTTATATGATTAAGTAAGGTTTCTATTTTGTTCTTTTCTTTTGTTTTGAGGATATAGTGTAGTGTAGTGTTGTGAAGATAGAAAATTAGTGGGTTTTGGAAGAAAACAAAGAAAGTATGAGGGTGTGTGGAGTGGACGGTTGAAAATGAGGGAAAAAAGGGGATCTTTTGGTCTTGTTTATAGGATGAAGAAGAAGAAAGCAATTATTTTATTATTAGGTCATTTTCTTCATAATTACAATTTTTCCACCTAGATTAATACATTAAATGAATTCTTACATGTGGAAGACAAATTAGGCTTGGGTGTACATGCTATGATATGATTCATAAGACTGAACATAATGTCAAATGTACTATATTACCCTAAACTTGTAATATAGTAAATTTTCATAAACATCTAAGCACATAATTATCATATAATATTTCATAAAATGAAATAATATTTGCAAGACCATATTCTATCACATAATTCTAACTAAGAACGCACAAAAGTAGTGAAACTAATTTCATGACTTCATGTAACCTCCTTCAAGAGACATGAAAAAACCTCTACTTATATAATTAAGTAAGGTTTCTATCTTTGTTCTTTTCTTTTGTTTTGAGGATATAGTGTAGTGTAGTGTTGTGAAAATAGAAAATTAGTGGGTTTTGGAAGAAAACAAAGAAAGTGTGAGGGTGTGTGGAGTGGCCGGTTGAAAATGAGGGAAAAAAGGGGATCTTTTGGTCTTGTTTATAGGATGAAGAAGAAGAAAGCAATTATTTTATTATTAGGTCATTTTCTTCATAATTACAATTTTTCCACCTAGATTAATACATTAAATGAATTCTTCCATGTGGAAGACAAATTAGGCTTGGGTGTACATGCTATGATATGATTCATAAGATGAACATAATGTCAAATGGACTATATTACCCTAAACTTGTAATATAGTAAATTTTCATAAACATCTAAGCACATAATTATCGTATAATATTTCATAAAATGAAATAATATTTGCAAGACCATATTCTAGCACATAATTCTAACTAAGAACGCACAAAGTAGTGAAACTAATTTCATGACTTCATGTAACCTCCTTCAAGAGAAATGAAAAAACCTCTACTTATATATTAAGTAAGGTTTCTATCTTTGTTCTTTTCTTTTGTTTTGAGGATATAGTGTAGTGCAGTGTTGGGAAGATAGAAAATTAGTGGGTTTTGGAAGAAAACAAAGAAAGTGTGAGGGTGTATGGAGTGGCCGGTTGAAAATGAGGGAAAAAAGGGGATCTTTTGGTCTTGTTTATAGGATGAAGAAGAAGAAAGCAATTATTTCATTATTAGGTCATTTTCTTCATAATTACAATTTTTCCACCTAGATTAATACATTAAATGAATTCTTACATGTGGAAGACAAATTAGGCTTGGGTGTACATGCTATGATATGATTCATAAGACGAACATAATGTCAAATGTACTATATTACCCTAAACTTGTAATATAGTAAATTTTCATAAACATCTAAGCACATAATTATCATATAATATTTCATAAAATGAAATAATATTTGCAAGACCATATTCTAGCACATAATTCTAACTAAGAACGCACAAAGTAGTGAAACTAATTTCATGACTTCATGTAACCTCCTTCAAGAGACAAGAAAAAACCTCTACTTATATGATTAAGTAAGGTTTCTATCTTTGTTCTTTTCTTTTGTTTTGAGGATATAGTGTAGTGTAGTGTTGTGAAGATAGAAAATTAGTGGGTTTGGAAGAAAACAAAGAAAGTGTGAGGGTGTATGGAGTGGCCGGTTGAAAATGAGGGAAAAAAGGGGATCTTTTGGTCTTGTTTATAGGATGAAGAAGAAGAAAGCAATTATTTCATTATTAGGTCATTTTCTTCATAATTACAATTTTTCCACCTAGATTAATACATTAAATGAATTCTTTCATGTGGAAGACAAATTAGGCTTGGGTGTACATGCTATGATATGATTCATAAGATGAACATAATGTCAAATGTACTATATTACCCTAAACTTGTAATATAGTACATTTTCATAAACATCTAAGCACATAATTATCATATAATATTTCATAAAATGAAATAATATTTGCAAGACCATATTCTAGCACATAATTCTAACTAAGAACGCACAAAGTAGTGAAACTAATTTCATGACTTCATGTAACCTTCTTCAAGAGACAAGAAAAAATCTCTACTTATATGATTAAGTAAGGTTTCTATTTTTGTTCTTTTCTTTTGTTTTGAGGATATAGTGTAGTGTAGTGTTGGGAAGATAGAAAATTAGTGGGTTTTGGAATAAAACAAAGAAAGTGTGAGGGTGTGTGGAGTGGCCGGTTGAAAATGAGGGAAAAAAGGGATCTTTTGGTCTTGTTTATAGGATGAAGAAGAAGAAAGCAATTATTGTTATTATTAGGTCATTTTCTTCATAATTACAATTTTTCCATCTAGATTAATAGATTAAATGAATTCTTCCATGTGGAAGACAAATTAGGCTTGGGTGTACATGCTATGATATGATTCATAAGATGAACATAATGTCAAATGGACTATATTACCCTAAACTTGTAATATAGTAAATTTTCATAAACATCTAAGCACATAATTATCATATAATATTTCATAAAATGAAATAATATTTGCAAGACCATATTCTAGCACATAATTCTAACTAAGAACGCAAAAAGTAGTGAAACTAATTTCATGACTTCATGTAACCTCCTTCAAGAGACATGAAAAAACCTCTACTTATATAATTAAGTAAGGTTTCTATCTTTGTTCTTTTCTTTTGTTTTGAGGATATAGTGTAGTGTAGTGTTGGGAAGATAGAAAATTAGTGGGTTTTGGAAGAAAACAAAGAAAGTGTGAGGGTGTGTGGAGTGGCCGGTTGAAAATGAGGGAAAAAAGGGGATCTTTTGGTCTTGTTTATAGGATGAAGAAGAAGAAAGCAATTATTTTATTATTAGGTCATTTTCTTCATAATTACAATTTTTCCACCTAGATTAATACATTAAATGAATTCTTCCATGTGGAAGACAAATTAGGCTTGGGTGTACATGCTATGATATGATTCATAAGATGAACATAATGTCAAATGGACTATATTACCCTAAACTTGTAATATAGTAAATTTTCATAAACATCTAAGCACATAATTATCATATAATATTTCATAAAATGAAATAATATTTGCAAGACCATATTCTAGCACATAATTCTAACTAAGAACGCAAAAAGTAGTGAAACTAATTTCATGACTTCATGTAACCTCCTTCAAGAGACATGAAAAAACCTCTACTTATATAATTAAGTAAGGTTTCTATCTTTGTTCTTTTCTTTTGTTTTGAGGATATAGTGTAGTGTAGTGTTGGGAAGATAGAAAATTAGTGGGTTTTGGAAGAAAACAAAGAAAGTGTGAGGGTGTATGGAGTGGCCGGTTGAAAATGAGGGAAAAAAGGGGATCTTTTGGTCTTGTTTATAGGATGAAGAAGAAGAAAGCAATTATTTTATTATTAGGTCATTTTCTTCATAATTACAATTTTTCCACCTAGATTAATACATTAAATGAATTCTTTCCATGTGGAAGACAAATTAGGCTTGGGTGTACATGCTATGATATGATTCATAAGATGAACATAATGTCAAATGTACTATATTACCCTAAACTTGTAATATAGTACATTTTCATAAACATCTAAGCACATAATTATCATATAATATTTCATAAAATGAAATAATATTTGCAAGACCATATTCTAGCACATAATTCTAACTAAGAACGCACAAAGTAGTGAAACTAATTTCATGACTTCATGTAACCTCCTTCAAGAGACAAGAAAAACCTCTACTTATATGATTAAGTAAGGTTTCTATCTTTGTTCTTTTCTTTTGTTTTGAGGATATAGTGTAGTGTAGTGTTGGGAAGATAGAAAATTAGTGCGTTTTGGAATAAAACAAAGAAAGTGTGAGGGTGTGTGGAGTGGCCGGTTGAAAATGAGGGGAAAAAGGGGATCTTTTGGTCTTGTTTATAGGATGAAGAAGAAGAAAGCAATTATGTTATTATTAGGTCATTTTCTTCATAATTACAATTTTTCCATCCTAGATTAATATATTAAATGAATTCTTCCATGTGGAAGACAAATTAGGCTTGGGTGTACATGCTATGATATGATTCATAAGATGAACATAATGTCAAATGTACTATATTACCCTAAACTTGTAATATAGTAAATTTTCATAAACATCTAAGCACATAATTATCATATAATATTTCAAAAAATGAAATAATATTTGCAAGACCATATTCTAGCACATAATTCTAACTAAGAACGCACAAAGTAGTGAAACTAATTTCATGACTTCATGTAACCTCCTTCAAGAGACAAGAAAAAACCTCTACTTATATGATTAAGTAAGGTTTCTATTCTTTGTTCTTTTCTTTTGTTTTGAGGATATAGTGTAGTGTAGTGTTGGGAAGATAGAAAATTAGTGGGTTTTGGAAGAAAACAAAGAAAGTGTGAGGGTGTGTGGAGTGGACGGTTGAAAATGAGGGAAAAAAGGGGATCTTTTGGTCTTGTTTATAGGATGAAGAAGAAGAAAGCAATTATTTTATTATTAGGTCATTTTCTTCATAATTACAATTTTTCCACCTAGATTAATACATTAAATGAATTCTTCCATGTGGAAGACAAATTAGGCTTGGGTGTACATGCTATGATATGATTCATAAGATGAACATAATGTCAAATGGACTATATTACCCTAAACTTGTAATATAGTAAATTTTCATAAACATCTAAGCACATAATTATCATATAATATTTCATAAAA
Source organism: Petrea volubilis (assembly GCA_026212405.1). NCBI lineage: Eukaryota > Viridiplantae > Streptophyta > Magnoliopsida > Lamiales > Verbenaceae > Petrea > Petrea volubilis. Next base: position 22,473,362 of record CM047885.1, on the reverse strand, counting down.
TGAAATAATATTTGCAAGACCATATTCTAGCACATAATTCTAACTAAGAACGCACAAAGTAGTGAAACTAATTTCATGACTTCATGTAACCTCCTTCAAGAGAAAAGAAAAAACCTCTACTTATATGATTAAGTAAGGTTTCTATCTTTGTTCTTTTCTTTTGTTTTGAGGATACAGTGTTGTGTAGTGTTGGGAAGACAGAAAATTAGTGGGTTTTGGAAGAAAACAAAGGAAGTATGAGGGTGTGTGGAGTGGCCGGTTGAAAATGAGGGAAAAAAGGGGATCTTTTGGTCTTGTTTATAGGATGAAGAAGAAGAAAGCAATTATCTTATTATTAGGTAATTTTATTCATAATTACAATTTTTCCACCTAGATTAATACATTAAATGAATTCTTCCATGTGGAAGACAAATTAGGCTTGGGTGTACATGCTATGATATGATTCATAAGATAAACATATTGTCAAATGGACTATATTACCCTAAACTTGTAATATAGTAAATTTTCATAAACATCTAAGCACATAATTATCATATAATATTTCATAAAATGAAATAATATTTGCAAGACCATATTCTAGCACATAATTCTAACTAAGAACGCACAAAGTAGTGAAACTAATTTCATGACTTCAAGTAACCTCCTTCAAGAGAAAAGAAAAAACCTCTACTTATATGATTAAGTAAGGTTTCTATTTTTATTCTTTTCTTTTGTTTTGAGGATATAGTGTAGTGTAGTGTTGGGAAGATAGAAAATTAGTGCGTTTTGGAAGAAAACAAAGAAAGTGTGAGGGTGTGTGGAGTGGCCGGTTGAAAATGAGGGAAAAAAGGGATCTTTTGGTCTTGTTTATAGGATGAAGAAGAAGAAAGCAATTATGTTATTATTAGGTCATTTTCTTCATAATTACAATTTTTCCATCTAGATTAATATATTAAATGAATTCTTCCATGTGGAAGACAAATTAGGCTTGGGTGTACATGCTATGATATGATTCATAAGACGAACATAATGTCAAATGTACTATATTACCCTAAACTTGTAATATAGTAAAATTTCATAAACATCTAAGCACATAATTATCATATAATATTTCAAAAAATGAAATAATATTTGCAAGACCATATTCTAGCACATAATTCTAACTAAGAACGCACAAAGTAGTGAAACTAATTTCATGACTTCATGTAACCTTCTTCAAGAGACAAGAAAAAATCTCTACTTATATGATTAAGTAAGGTTTCTATTTTTGTTCTTTTCTTTTGTTTTGAGGATATAGTGTAGTGTAGTGTTGGGAAGATAGAAAATTAGTGGGTTTTGGAATAAAACAAAGAAAGTGTGAGGGTGTGTGGAGTGGCCGGTTGAAAATGAGGGAAAAAAGGGATCTTTTGGTCTTGTTTATAGGATGAAGAAGAAGAAAGCAATTATGTTATTATTAGGTCATTTTCTTCATAATTACAATTTTTCCATCTAGATTAATATATTAAATGAATTCTTCCATGTGGAAGACAAATTAGGCTTGGGTGTACATGCTATGATATGATTCATAAGATGAACATAATGTCAAATGTACTATATTACCCTAAACTTATAATATAGTAAAATTTCATAAACATCTAAGCACATAATTATCATATAATATTTCAAAAAATGAAATAATATTTGCAAGACCATATTCTAGCACATAATTCTAACTAAGAACGCACAAAGTAGTGAAACTAATTTCATGACTTCATGTAACCTCCTTCAAGAGACAAGAAAAAACCTCTACTTATATGATTAAGTAAGGTTTCTATCTTTGTTCTTTTCTTTTGTTTTGAGGATATAGTGTAGTGTAGTGTTGGGAAGATAGAAAATTAGTGCGTTTTGGAAGAAAACAAAGAAGTGTGAGGGTGTGTGGAGTGGCCGGTTGAAAATGAGGGAAAAAAGGGGATCTTTTGGTCTTGTTTATAGGATGAAGAAGAAGAAAGCAATTATTTTATTATTAGGTCATTTTCTTCATAATTACAATTTTTCCACCTAGATTAATACATTAAATGAATTCTTCCATGTGGAAGACAAATTAGGCTTGGGTGTACATGCTATGATATGATTCATAAGATGAACATAATGTCAAATGTACTATATTACCCTAAACTTGTAATATAGTACATTTTCATAAACATCTAAGCACATAATTATCATATAATATTTCATAAAATGAAATAATATTTGCAAGACCATATTCTAGCACATAATTCTAACTAAGAACGCACAAAGTAGTGAAACTAATTTCATGACTTCATGTAACCTTCTTCAAGAGACAAGAAAAAATCTCTACTTATATGATTAAGTAAGGTTTCTATTTTTGTTCTTTTCTTTTGTTTTGAGGATATAGTGTAGTGTAGTGTTGGGAAGATAGAAAATTAGTGGGTTTTGGAATAAAACAAAGAAAGTGTGAGGGTGTGTGGAGTGGCCGGTTGAAAATGAGGGAAAAAAGGGATCTTTTGGTCTTGTTTATAGGATGAAGAAGAAGAAAGCAATTATGTTATTATTAGGTCATTTTCTTCATAATTACAATTTTTCCATCTAGATTAATATATTAAATGAATTCTTCCATGTGGAAGACAAATTAGGCTTGGGTGTACATGCTATGATATGATTCATAAGATGAACATAATGTCAAATGTACTATATTACCCTAAACTTGTAATATAGTAAAATTTCATAAACATCTAAGCACATAATTATCATATAATATTTCAAAAAATGAAATAATATTTGCAAGACCATATTCTAGCACATAATTCTAACTAAGAACGCACAAAGTAGTGAAACTAATTTCATGACTTCATGTAACCCCCTTCAAGAGACAAGAAAAAACCTCTACTTATATGATTAAGTAAGGTTTCTATTTTTGTTCTTTTCTTTTGTTTTGAGGATATAGTGTAGTGTAGTGTTGGGAAGATAGAAAATTAGTGGGTTTTGGAATAAAACAAAGAAAGTGTGAGGGTGTGTGGAGTGGCCGGTTGAAAATGAGGGAAAAAAGGGGATCTTTTGGTCTTGTTTATAGGATGAAGAAGAAGAAAGCAATTATCTTATTATTAGGTCATTTTCTTCATAATTACAATTTTTCCATCTAGATTAATATATTAAATGAATTCTTCCATGTGGAAGACAAATTAGGCTTGGGTGTACATGCTATGATATGATTCATAAGATGAACATAATGTCAAATGTACTATATTACCCTAAACTTGTAATATAGTAAATTTTCATAAACATCTAAGCACATAATTATCATATAATATTTCAAAAAATGAAATAATATTTGCAAGACCATATTCTAGCACATAATTCTAACTAAGAACGCACAAAGTAGTGAAACTAATTTCATGACTTCATGTAACCTCCTTCAAGAGACAAGAAAAAACCTCTACTTATATGATTAAGTAAGGTTTCTATTTTTGTTCTTTTCTTTTGTTTTGAGGATATAGTGTAGTGTAGTGTTGGGAAGATAGAAAATTAGTGCGTTTTGGAAGAAAACAAAGAAAGTGTGAGGGTGTGTGGAGTGGCCGGTTGAAAATGAGGGAAAAAAGGGGATCTTTTGGTCTTGTTTATAGGATGAAGAAGAAGAAACTAATTATTTTATTATTAGGTCATTTTCTTCATAATTACAATTTTTCCACCTAGATTAATACATTAAATGAATTCTTACATGTGGAAGACAAATTAGGCTTGGGTGTACATGCTATGATATGATTCATAAGACGAACATAATGTCAAATGTACTATATTACCCTAAACTTGTAATATAGTAAATTTTCATAAACATCTAAGCACATAATTATCATATAATATTTCATAAAATGAAATAATATTTGCAAGACCATATTCTAGCACATAATTCTAACTAAGAACGCACAAAGTAGTGAAACTAATTTCATGACTTCATGTAACCTCCTTCAAGAGACAAGAAAAAATCTCTACTTATATGATTAAGTAAGGTTTATATTTTTGTTCTTTTCTTTTGTTTTGAGGATACAGTGTTGTGTAGTGTTGGGAAGACAGAAAATTAGTGGGTTTTGGAAGAAAACAAAGAAAGTATGAGGGTGTGTGGAGTGGCCGGTCGAATATGAGGGAAAAAAGGGGATCTTTTGGTCTTGTTTATAGGATGAAAAAGAAGAAAGCAATTATTTTATTATTAGGTCATTTTCTTCATAATTACAATTTTTCCACCTAGATTAATACATTAAATGAATTCTTCCATGTGGAAGACAAATTAGGCTTGGGTGTACATGCTATGATATGATTCATAAGATGAACATAATGTCAAATGGACTATATTACCCTAAACTTGTAATATAGTAAATTTTCATAAACATCTAAGCACGTAATTATCATATAATATTTCATAAAATGAAATAATATTTGCAAGACCATATTCTAGCACATAATTCTAACTAAGAACGCACAAAGTAGTGAAACTAATTTCATGACTTCATATAACCTCCTTCAAGAGAAAAGAAAAAACCTCTACTTATATGATTAAGTAAGGTTTCTATTTTTGTTCTTTTCTTTTGTTTTGAGGATACAGTGTTGTGTAGTGTTGTGAAGATAGAAAATTAGTGGGTTTTAGAAGAAAACAAAGAAAGTGTGAGGGTGTGTGGAGTGGCCGGTTGAAAATGAGGGAAAAAAGGGGATCTTTTGGTCTCGTTTATAGGATGAAGAAAAGAAAGCAATTATTTTATTATTAGGTCATTTTCTTCATAATTACAATTTTTCCACCTAGATTAATACATTAAATGAATTCTTCCATGTGGAAGACAAATTAGGCTTGGGTGTACATGCTATGATATGATTCATAAGATGAACATAATGTCAAATGGACTATATTACCCTAAACTTGTAATATAGTAAATTTTCATAAACATCTAGGCACATAATTATCATATAATATTTCATAAAATGATATAATATTTGCAAGACCATATTCTAGCACATAATTCTAACTAAGAACGCACAAAGTAGTGAAACTAATTTCATGACTTCATGTAACCTCCTTCAAGAGAAAAGAAAAAACCTCTACTTATATGATTAAGTAAGGTTTCTTTCTATGTTCTTTTCTTTTGTTTTGAGGATATAGTGTAGTGTAGTGTTGTGAAAATAGAAAATTAGTGGGTTTTGGAGAAAACAAAGAAAGTGTGACGGTGTGTGGAGTGGCCGGTTGAAAATGAGGGAAAAAAGGGGATCTTTTGGTCTTGTTTATAGGATGAAGAAGAAGAAAGCAATTATTTTATTATTAGGTCATTTTCTTCATAATTACAATTTTTCCACCTAGATTAATACATTAAATGAATTCTTCCATGTGGAAGACAAATTAGGCTTGGGTGTACATGCTATGATATGATTCATAAGACGAACATAATGTCAAATGTACTATATTACCCTAAACTTGTAATATAGTAAATTTTCATAAACATCTAAGCACATAATTATCATATAATATTTCATAAAATGAAATAATATTTGCAAGACCATATTCTAGCACATAATTCTAACTAAGAACGCACAAAGTAGTGAAACTAATTTCATGACTTCATGTAACCTCCTTCAAGAGACAAGAAAAAATCTCTACTTATATGATTAAGTAAGGTTTATATTTTTGTTCTTTTCTTTTGTTTTGAGGATATAGTGTAGTGTAGTGTTGGGAAGATAGAAAATTAGTGAGTTTTGGAAGAAAACAAAGAAAGTATGAGGGTGTGTGGAGTGGCCGGTCGAATATGAGGGAAAAAAGGGGATCTTTTGGTCTTGTTTGTAGGATGAAGAAGAAGAAAGCAATTATTTTATTATTAGGTCATTTTCTTCATAATTACAATTTTTCCACCTAGATTAATACATTAAATGAATTCTTCCATGTGGAAGACAAATTAGGCTTGGGTGTACATGCTATGATATGAATCATAAGACGAACATAATGTCAAATGTACTATATTACGCTAAACTTGTAATATAGTAAATTTTCATAAACATCTAAGCACATAATTATCATATAATATTTCATAAAATGAAATAATATTTGCAAGACCATATTCTAGCACATAATTCTAACTAAGAACGCACAAAGTAGTGAAACTAATTTCATGACTTCATGTAACCTCCTTCAAGAGACAAGAAAAAATCTCTTCTTATATGATTAAGTAAGGTTTCTATTTTTGTTCTTTTCTTTTGTTTTGAGGATACAGTGTTGTGTAGTGTTGTGAAGATAGAAAATTAGTGGGTTTTGGAAGATAACAAAGAAAGTATGAGGGTGTGTGGAGTGGCCGGTTGAAAATGAGGGAAAAAAGGGATCTTTTGGTCTTGTTTATAGGATGAAGAAGAAGAAAGCAATTATTTTATTATTAGGTCATTTTCTTCATAATTACAATTTTTCTACCTAGATTAATACATTAAATGAATTCTTCCATGTGGAAGACAAATTAGGCTTGGGTGTACATGCTATGATATGATTCATAAGACGAACATAATGTCAAATGTACTATATTACCCTAAACTTGTAATATAGTAAATTTTCATAAACATCTAAGCACATAATTATCATATAATATTTCATAAAATGAAATAATATTTGCAAGACCATATTCTAGCACATAATTCTAACTAAGAACGCACAAAGTAGTGAAACTAATTTCATGACTTCATGTAACCTCCTTCAAGAGACAAGAAAAAATCTCTACTTATATGATTAAGTAAGGTTTCTATTTTTGTTCTTTCCTTTTGTTTTGAGGATATAGTGTAGTGTAGTGTTGGGAAGATAGAAAATTAGTGGGTTTTGGAAGAAAACAAAGAAAGTGTGAGGGTGTGTGGAGTGGCCGGTTGAAAATGAGGGAAAAAAGGGGATCTTTTGGTCTTGTTTATAGGATGAAGAAGAAGAAAGCAATTATTTTATTATTAGGTCATTTTCTTCATAATTACAATTTTTCCACCTAGATTAATATATTAAATGAATTCTTCCATGTGGAAGACAAATTAGGCTTGGGTGTACATGCTATGATATGATTCATAAGATGAACATAATGTCAAATGTACTATATTACCCTAAACTTGTAATATAGTAAAATTTCATAAACATCTAAGCACATAATTATCATATAATATTTCATAAAATGAAATAATATTTGCAAGACCATATTCTAGCACATAATTCTAACTAAGAACGCACAAAGTAGTGAAACTAATTTCATGACTTCATGTAACCTTCTTCAAGAGACAAGAAAAAATCTCTACTTATATGATTAAGTAAGGTTTCTATTTTTGTTCTTTTCTTTTGTTTTGAGGATATAGTGTAGTGTAGTGTTGGGAAGATAGAAAATTAGTGGGTTTTGGAAGAAAACAAAGAAAGTGTGAGGGTGTGTGGAGTGGCCGGTTGAAAATGAGGGAAAAAAGGGGATCTTTCGGTCTTGTTTATAGGATGAAGAAGAAGAAAGCAATTATTTTATTATTAGGTCATTTTCTTCATAATTACAATTTTTCCACCTAGATTAATATATTAAATGAATTCTTCCATGTGGAAGACAAATTAGGCTTGGGTGTACATGCTATGATATGATTCATAAGATGAACATAATGTCAAATGTACTATATTACCCTAAACTTGTAATATAGTAATTTCATAAACATCTAAGCACATAATTATCATATAATATTTCATAAAATGAAATAATATTTGCAAGACCATATTCTAGCACATAATTTCCTACTAAGAACGCACAAAGTAGTGAAACTAATTTCATGACTTCCATGTAACCTCCTTCAAGAGACAATGAAAAATACCTCTACTTATATGATAAGTAAGTTTCTATCTTTTGTTCTTTTCTTTTGTTTTGAGGATACAGGGTAGTGTAGTGTTGTGGAAGAATAGAAATAGTGGTTTGGAAGATAACAAGAAAGTTAGAGGGTGTGTGGAGTGGCCGGTTGAAAATGAGGGAAAAAAGGGATCTTTTGTATCTTGTTTATAGGATGAAGAAGAGAAAGCAATTAGTTTTATATTAGGTCATTTTCTTCATAATTACAATTTTCCTCACCTAGATTAATAACTTAAATGAAATTCTTCCATGTGGAAGACAAATTAGGCTTGGGTGTACATGCTATGATATGATTCATAAGAGGACATAATGGTCCAAATTGGACTATATTACCCTAAACTTGTAATATAGTAATTTTCATAAACATCTAAGCACATAATTATCATATAATATTTCATAAAATGAAAATAATATTTGCAAGACCATATTCTAGCACATAATTCTAACTAAGAACGCACAAAGTAGTGAAACTAATTTCATGACTTCATGTAACCTCCTTCAAGAGAAGAAAAAACCTCTACTTATATGATTAAGTAAGGTTTCTATCTTTGTTCTTTCTTTTGTTTGAGGATATAGTGTAGGTGTAGTGATTGAAGATAGAATTATTGGGTTTTGGAAGAAAACAAAGAAAGTGTGAGGGTGTGTGGAGTGGCCGTTGAAAATGAGGGAAAAAAGGGGATCTTTTGGTCTTGTTTATAGGATGAAGAAGAAGAAAGCAATTATTTTATTATTAGGTCATTTTCTTCATAATTACAATTTTTCCACCTAGATTAATACATTAAATGAATTCTTCCATGTGGAAGACAAATTAGGCTTGGGTGTACATGCTATGATATGATTCATAAGATAACTAATGTCAAATGTACTATATACCCTAACTTGTAATATAGTAAATTTTCATAAACATCTAGCACATAATTATCATATAATATTTCATAAATGAAATAATATTTGCAAGACCATATTCTAGCACATAATTCTAACTAAGAACGCACAAGTAGTGAAACTAATTTCATGACTTCATGTAACCTCCTTCAAGAGACAAGAAAAAATCTCTACTTATATGATTAAGTAAGGTTTCTATTTTGTTCTTTTTCCTTTTGTTTTGAGGATATAGTGTAGGTAGTGTTGGGAAGATAGAAAATTAGTGGGTTTTGGAAGAAAACAAAGAAAGTGTGAGGGTGTGTGGAGTGGCCGGTTGAAAATGAGGGAAAAAAGGGGATCTTTTGGTCTTGTTTATAGGATGAAGAAGAGAAAGCATTATTTTATTATTAGGTCATTTTCTTCATAATTACAATTTTTTCCACCTAGATTAATATATTAAATGAATTCTTCCATGTGGAAGACAAATTAGGCTTGGGTGTACATGCTATGATATGATTCATAAGATGAACATAATGTCAAATGTACTATATTACCCTAACTTGTAATATAGTAAAATTTCATAACATCTAAGCACATAATTATCATATAATATTTCATAAAATGAAATAATATTTGCAAGACCATATTCTAGCACATAATTCTAACTAAGAACGCACAAAGTAGTGAAACTAATTCATGACTTCATGTAACCTTCTTCAAGAGACAAGAAAAAATCTCTACTTATATGATTAAGTAAGGTTTCTATTTTTGTTCTTTTCTTTTGTTTTGAGGATATAGTGTAGTGTAGTGTTGGGAAGATAGAAAATTAGTGGTTTTGGAAGAAAACAAAGAAAGTGTGAGGGTGTGTGGAGTGGCCGGTTGAAAATGAGGGAAAAAAGGGGATCTTTCGGTCTTGTTTATAGGATGAAGAAGAAGAAAGCAATTATTTTATTATTAGGTCATTTTCTCATAATTACATTTTTCCACCTAGATTAATATATTAAATGAATTCTTCCATGTGGAAGACAAATTAGGCTTGGGTGTACATGCTATGATATGATTCATAAGATGAACATAATGTCAAATGTACTATATTACCCTAAACTTGTAATATAGTAAAATTTCATAAACATCTAAGCACATAATTATCATATAATATTTCATAAAATGAAATAATATTTGCAAGACCATATTCTAGCACATAATTCTAACTAAGAACGCACAAAGTAGTGAAACTAATTTCATGACTTCTTGTAACCTCCTTCAAGAGACAAGAATAAACCTCTACATATATGATTTAGTAAGGTTTCTATTTTTGTTCTTTTCTTTTGTTTTGAGGATATAGTGTAGTGTAGTGTTGGGAAGATAGAAAATTAGTGCGTTTTGGAAGAAAACAAAGAAAGTGTGAGGGTGTGTGGAGTGGCCGGTTGAAAATGAGGGAAAAAGGGGGATCTTTTGGTCTTGTTTATAGGATGAAGAAGAAGAAAGCAATTATTTTATTATTAGGTCATTTTCTTCATAATTATAATTTTTTCACCTAGATTAATACATTAAATGAATTCTTCCATGTGGAAGACTAATTAGGCTTGGGTGTACATGCTATGATATGATTCATAAGATGAACATAATGTCAAATGACTATATTACCCTAAACTTGTAATATAGTACATTTTCATAAACATCTAAGCACATAATTATCATATAATATTTCATAAAATGAAATAATATTTGCAAGACCATATTCTAGCACATAATTCTAACTAAGAACGCACAAAGTAGTGAAACTAATTTCATGACTTCATGTAACCTCCTTCAAGAGACAAGAAAAAATCTCTACTTATATGATTAAGTAAGGTTTCTATTTTTGTTCTTTTCTTTTGTTTTGAGGATATAGTGTAGTGTAGTGTGGGAAGATAGAAAATTAGTGGGTTTTGGAAGAAAACAAAGAAAGTGTGAGGGTGTGTGGAGTGGCCGGTTGAAAATGAGGGAAAAAAGGGATCTTTTGGTCTTGTTTATAGGATGAAGAAGAAGAAAGCAATTATGTTATTATTAGGTCATTTTCTTCATAATTACAATTTTTCCACCTAGATAATACATTAAATGAATTCTTCCATGTGGAAGACAAATTAGGCTTGGGTGTACATGCTATGATATGATTCATAAGATGAACATAATGTCAAATGTACTATATTACCCTAAACTTGTAATATAGTAAAATTTCATAAACATCTAAGCACATAATATCATATAATATTTCAAAAAATGAAATAATATTTGCAAGACCATATTCTAGCACATAATTCTAACTAAGAACGCACAAAGTAGTGAAACTAATTTCATGACTTCATGTACCTCCTTCAAGAGACAAGAAAAAACTCTACTTATATGATAAGTAAGGTTTCTATTTTTGTTCTTTTCTTTTGTTTTGAGGATATAGTGTAGTGTAGTGTTGGGAAGATAGAAAATTAGTGGGTTTTGGAAGAAAACAAAGAAAGTGTGAGGGTGTGTGGAGTGGCCGGTTGAAAATGAGGGAAAAAAAGGGGATCTTTGGTCTTGTTTATAGGATGAAGAAGAAGAAAGCAATTATTTTATTATTAGGTCATTTTCTTCATATTACAATTTTTCCACCTAGATTAATACATTAAATGAATTCTTCCATGTGGAAGACAAATTAGGCTTGGGTGTACATGCTATGATATGATTCATAAGATGAACATAATGTCAAATGGACTATATTACCCTAAACTTGTAATATAGTAAATTTTCATAAACATCTAAGCACATAATTATCATATAATATTTCATAAAATGAAATAATATTTGCAAGACCATATTCTAGCACATAATTCTAACTAAGAACGCACAAAGTAGTGAAACTAATTTCATGACTTCATGTAACCTCCTTCAAGAGACAAGAAAAAACCTCTACTTATATGATTAAGTAAGGTTTCTATCTTGTTCTTTTTCTTTGTTTGAGGATATAGTGTGTGTAGTGTTGGAAGATAGAAAATTAGTGGGTTTGGAAGAAAACAAAGAAGTGTGAGGGTGTGTGGGAGTGGCCGGTTGAAAATGAGGGAAAAAGGGGATCTTTTGGTCTTGTTTATAGGATGAAGAAGAAGAAAGCAATTATTTTATTATTAGGTCATTTTCTTCATAATTACAATTTTTCCACCTAGATTAATACATTAAATGAATTCTTCCATGTGGAAGACAAATTAGGCTTGGGGTGTACATGCTATGATATGATCTAAGACGAACATAATGTCAAATGTACTATATTACCCTAAACTTGTAATATAGTAAATTTTCATAAACATCTAAGCACATAATTATCATATCATATTTTCATAAAATGAAATAATATTTGCAAGACCATATTTAGCACATAATTCTAACTAAGAACGCACAAAGTAGTGAAACTAATTTCATGACTTCATGTAACCTCCTTCAAGAGACAAGAAAAAATCTCTACTTATATGATTAAGTAAGGTTTCTATTTTTTCTTTTCTTTTGTTTTGAGGATATAGTGTAGTGTAGTGTTGGAAGATAGAAAATTAGTGCGTTTTGGAAGAAAAACAAGAAAGTGTGAGGGTGTGTGGAGTGGCGGTTGAAAATGAGGGAAAAAGGGATCTTTTGGTCTTGTTTATAGGATGAAGAAGAAGAAAGCAATTATTTTATTATTAGGTCATTTTCTTCATAATTACAATTTTTCACCTAGATTAATATATTAAATGAATTCTTCCAGTGTGGAAGACAAATAGGCTTGGGTGTACATGCTATGATATGATTCATAAGAAGAACATAATGTCAAATGTACTATATTACCCTAAACTTGTAATATAGTAAAATTTCATAAACATCTAAGCACATAATTATCATATAATATTTCATAAAATGAAATAATATTTGCAAGACCATATTCTAGCACATAATTCTAACTAGAACGCACAAAGTAGTGAAACTAATTTCATGACTTCATGTAACCTTCTTCAAGAGACAAGAAAAAATCTCTACTTATATGATTAAGTAAGGTTTCTATTTTGTTCTTTCTTTTGTTTTGAGGATATAGGTGTGTAGTGTTGGAAGATAGAAAATTAGTGGGTTTTTGGATAAAACAAAGAAAGTGTGAGGGTGTGTGGAGTGGCCGGGTGAAATGAGGGAAAAAAGGGATCTTTTGGTCTTGTTATAGGATGAAGAAGAAGAAAGCAATTATTTTATTATTAGGTCATTTTCTTCATAATTACAATTTTTCCATCTAGAGTATATATTAAATGAATTCTTCCATGTGGAAGACAAATTAGGCTTGGGTGTACATGCTATGATATGATTCATAAGATGAACATAATGTCAAATGTACTATATTACCCTAAACTTGTATATAGTAAATTTCATAAACACATCTAAGCACATAATTATCATATAATATTTCATAAATGAAATAATATTTGCAAGACCATATTCTAGCACATAATTCTAACTAAGAACGCACAAAGTAGTGAAACTAATTTCATGACTTCATGTAACCTCCTTCAAGAGACAAGAAAAAACCTCTACTTATATGATTAAGTAAGTTTCTATCTTTGTTCTTTTCTTTGTTTTGAGGATATAGTGTAGTGTAGTGTTGGGAAGATAGAAAATTAGTGCGTTTTGGAAGAAAAACAAAGAAAGTGTGAGGGTGTGTGGAGTGGCCGGTTGAAAATGAGGGAAAAAAGGGGATCTTTTGGTCTTGTTTAAGGATGAGAAGAGAAAGCAATTATTTATATTAGGTCATTTTCTTCATAATTACAATTTTTCCACCTAGATTAATACATTAAATGAATTCTTCATGTGGAAGACAATTAGGCTTGGGTGTACATGCTATGATATGATTCATAAGACGAACATAATGTCAAATGTACTATATTACCCTAAACTTGTAATATAGTACATTTTCATAAACACTAAGCACATAATTATCATATAATATTCATAAATGAAAAATATTTTGCAAGACCATATCTAGCACATAATTCTAACTAAGAACGCACAAAGTAGTGAAACTATTTCATGACTTCATGTAACCTCCTCAAGAGACAAGAAAAAATCTCTACTTATATGATTAAGTAAGGTTTCTATTTTGTTCTTTCTTTTGTTTTGAGGATATAGTGTAGTGTAGTGTGGGAGAAGAAAAAATTAGTGGGTTTGGAAGAAAACAAAGAAGAATGAGGGTGTGTGGAGTGGCCGGTTGAAAATGAGGGGAAAAAAGGGATCTTTGGTCTTGTTTAGGATGAAGAAGAAGAAAGCAATTATTTATTATTAGGTCATTTTCTTCATAATTACAATTTTTCACCTAGATTAATAATTAAATGAATTCTTCCATGGGAAGACAAATTAGGTTGGGTGTACAGCCAATGATATGATTCATAAGACGAACATAATGTCAATGTACTATATTACCCTAAACTTGTAATATAGTAAAGTTCATAAACATCTAAGACATAATATCATATAATATTTCAAAAAATGAAATAATATTTGCAAGCCATATTCTAGCACATAATTCTAACTAAGAACGCACAAAGTAGTGAAACTAATTCATGACTTCTGTGTAACCCCTTCAAGAGACAAGAAAAAATCTCTATCTTCAGGATTAAGTAAGGCTTCTATTTTTGTTCTTTTCTTTGTTTTGAGGAAATAAAGTGTCAGTGTAGTGTTAATAAGATAGAAAATTAGTGGGTTTTGGAAGTACTCCTTAACAAAGAAAGTGTGAGGGTGTGTTCAGTGGCCGGTTGAAAATGAGGGAAAAAAGGGGATCTTTTTGGTCTTGTTTATAGGAGTAAGAAGGTCTGAAAGCAATTATTTTGCTAGTTAGGTCACCCACTTCATGATTACAATGTATTACCCACCTAATAATACATAAATGAATTGCTAACATGTAAATACAACCTAGGCTTGGGTATACATGCTAATATCCACCTAGTCCATAGCTAAGCATGGATACTCCAAATGTACTATGTATGACCCCCCCTCAAAATCATCTCAATTTTTTGAACTACGTTATGACTTGATCCCTTCATTGGGTACGTAGGCAACTTGGATAAATTCTAAGTTCAGTTATGATCGTTGGATAAAATCATTTGTCTGTGCAGCTATTGCTTCACCAAGCTTGAAGAAAGGGAATCATCAAGCATTTTCATAAGCATCCTTTCAAGTCCATAAATCTCAGGATGTGGTCAATAGGCTTTTGAGCCAACTACTACGTCAAAACCACAAATCTATAAGATACAATCACCAAGCCTCTGAGCTGATTGTATTCCAAGTTCCACAAACTCTAGCTGCGGTCAACAAGCTTTGAGCTGGCTGCGCGATTAAGACCATAAATCTCCGGATGTGATCAACAAGCTTTTGAGTCGGCTAAACAATCGAATCCACAAATCTCCAAAATGCGGTCTTCAAGCCTTCAGGCGACTACACTCCTCATGTGTTCTTCTAAGTTCTACTAGTCTCTAGCTGCAACTCGTTAATAAGCTTCTGAGCCGACTTGCATGATCAAATCTACAAATCTCCAAGACAAAATCACCAACCCTTGAAGTCGAATGCGACGTTAAATCTCCAAAATGTAGTCACCAAGTCTTCAAGCCAATTACATTGTTAATACTAAAAATCCACAAGCCACAATCACCAAGCCTCTGAGTCGATTGCATTTGAAGTTCTATAAATCTACGTGGTAAGCATACAGAGTCTTTGAGCCTGCTGGAGCTAAATCTCCAAAGCATAGTCTCCTTGCAACTTTGTGGTAAAGAAATAGGCCATGCCTCATGATCGGAAAATCTTCTCTACGGTAGGAATGGTCTCTTTACTTTCTTCAATGATCTCACATATTCAATGATCGGAAAAGTCTAGCTATTCGTTCGCTCACCAGAATACTTATAATCTTGGAGGCGCTTGGATGTATCAAGTTGACATCATCAACTGGAAAGGTGAAGGTGCAAAGCCAACAAGCCAAGTGTGCCGCAAAATATACGCTTTCCTTCAAACTCGTCATGATGCCAAGCTTCGAGATTAACTCTTTTTCTGCCATGGACCATCCTTCATGAGCACCAAAGTCGCCAGGAAGATTGTAAGTTAGCTTTAAATAGGCTGACTTCTTCCTTCTCCGTGGTGGTGGTTGGTAATGCTTCACGTCATTCTTGCACGAAAAGCTCACTCAATTGCCAATGGTGACTGGAGAATATTGACCTCTATTGCGATCCGTTGCAGTAGATGGAAGGTATGAAAGAAGTACTTGCAGTAATGAGGAATAAATCTCCTCCGATTGTCGTCAACTCCATTTAGCTCCATGGCGCTAGAAATCACCTCGTTGTGTAGAAGTCCCGTCATTGGAAGGCTCACCAAGGTGCACAAATCCCACAACGATATTGACATCTTTCCGAAGATAGTCAAAAGAGTGTTGGTAGATGGACACCATGCCTCGTAAAATGCCTTGATGATCTTTGGGTTGTGTCCGTACATAAACAAAGAAGCATGCACCGCGTTGTATCGCCGCCAACTTGTATTCATACTGGCTGAGAATGTCCTTTGTCCACTCCCAATAGCCTCTGACATACTCGAATTCACCGGTGAGTTGAATAGTATCCCCCCGCTTGACCGACCGATGTTGGTGAGAAGCTTGGCTCGTCTGCTTACTTATGATGAGTTGCTTGCAAAATCCATGCCTTGGATGTCTTATTCAAAGGAACTTCTCGGGACCAATCCTCTGTGTGCAATGGGTTTGTCAATCTCGGCCGCTCCTTCTGTATCGGCGAATAGGGGGGGCATGGGCAGCCAAGAATGTACCCTTCTCCATGGGCTTGTTTTCATCATCAAAAATCATCAAGTGTTTTATTCTTGAAACCGACAAAGTATCTCTGAAATACACTATTGCGGAACTTGCTCCAAGACAAAGGGACAAACAATATATGCATTATCATTAAGTTTTAAATTGCTCTCTTAGAAAAAAAATATTGTTAGTTGAAAACTCAAAATAAATGCAAGTCGCGTCCTGCAAACTCGAAGAAAACAGAGATTCTGCAAGAACTTTGTGATGACGACTCAGGCAGGCTACAAACTAAAAAAAAAAAAAAGGAAGAAGAAAAGAAGTCAGGTCCGGGACTGCGTGGGGACGAGGGATATATGTATGATCACAATTATCTGCTTGAAGAATGAAATAGGGACATAATCTTACATGTATGTTTTGGCTGAATGCGTATTGTCCTCTCAAATTGTTAACCACCTACCAGAAAAAAGGAGAGTTTAAAAAAAACAGCAGAAGGAATCACAAGAAAGAAAAATACTAGCAGAGGGCTGGTGGTTCGTGTACATCATGGAGGAATTTTATCAAAACAAGAGAGATGCATAAGATAAAGAAGAAGAAAAAAAAAATGACAATAGATTTGTCGGCAGTAGCACCTCACCGGTTCTCCAAACCAATCCGCTCAATTTGTTGCTGTAAAGATGCCGTGTAGATGAAATTAATCGAGGACTAGTTGTGCTTTTATAGATGCTTGCCGAAGTCATCTATTCTAATTAGAATTGGGAGTCTGGCTCATAGTTTTTGATGGAAGAGAAAGTCCTAGTAGAATTCATAACTTGCTTATTAATGCATTATTAAATGAAATTGAATTCTGAAGGTGCTCAAGCACTCACGGAGAAGGTCAAGAGTTCAAACCACGCTAGGTGCAAGAATATTAGTGGGCTTAACTTTTTAATAAATCCATAGTTATTTCTTTAAGCCCAAAATAAATTCAAGACCACTTGATTTATCTTAAAAAAAAAAAAAGAGTACTTCAAATCCCGCTTGTCTCACATAAATATTCGGCATGTTCTTCACCGAACTTTGAAGTAGGGGGCATTTGTTGACAATTAAATTTCGTCAAATCAAAAATTTATAAGTGTAAATTAAATTATTAAATATTAATTAAATTTCCTATTTCATATTTTGGAATTCTCTAAATTTAATTCAAATATTAAATAGCTAATTTTAATTAATATTTTTAATATTTATTTTACAAGCAAATAAGAAACCGCCAAGTGTCAAATATGAAGTGTCACAACCAATTAAATCATGTCTTGCAATCCGAAAGTCCAAAACCAATCAAATAGTGACAAGTGGCGCATTTGGTCACGTGGACCAATCAAATCCTAACAAGCAAATAATATTTTTCTCTTTAAAAATAATTTATATTAAAGCGATAAATACCAATGAAGTTGTTAACAATCTGAAGACCCTGCATAAACGCCTATAAAAGGGGGTCATTTGGAGTGCAAAAGAGATCAAGAAGTTTTCAAGAGCAAGAGAAGCTAAGAAGATCCCGAAGTTCTCTCAAAGCAAGCTCAAGAAGATTCGTAAAGATCAAAGGCGACATTCTCAGTGTTCTTCGTGAAAGTCATCAAATCAAGACGTTCAATCCGCGATTAAGGTGTTAGCCCCGTGTTTTGACATTTCTCCTAAATCAAATCCACGGTGATTAAAGCGATGTTCAAGACGTTCTTTGTAAAGGTCATCAAAATAAGACATTTGATCTGCAATCAAGGTGCTAAATTAGCGAATCAACATTTTATTCCCCAAGCTATATTCAAGTCAAGTCCACGGTGTTCACAGCATTCTTCAAGGTGTTCATCGAAATTTTCGGCGTTTGATTAATAATCAAGCTACTCAGCCTACAAATTGCGTTATTAGAGTGACAAATCAAATTCGGAGATAAGAATTAGGGTATTAATCTTTTAGGGATTATTTTCCACTAAAATTATATTCTTTTTAAATATTTATCACATATTTCTTTTGACTTGTAATTTGTAATTTACAGACTCGAAATTTTGTGTGAATAAATACTTCACAGGGTCCTGCCTCCATGTTTGACAGCGGATTTGGGCATCTATTAAATGGCGTAATCTATGGGAACGATGGCGATGCACTTCTACCCAAATATCTTAAAGGAGGTATAATGATGATACCATCTCTTGTCCTATGTTGGAAGGAGTCAATGATCTTATTCACCTTATAAACAACAATCACAAAGAAAGTTATTTTAAGGATTTTAAAATTAATTTAATTAAAAAGAGGTGCTACTCAAAACTAAAAAATAAAAATAAATCTGAAATTTCGATGAATTTTTGACAGATATAATATTTTCAAAATTATTTTTTATTTTTTTAATTTTCTAGCACCGTTTTCTGCTAGGCGTCCGCCAAAGATTTAGGCACCAATATTGGTGCCACGTGCTCCGGCGCATTTTCGGCAGTGATAGTGGAATAAACAAATCCCTTTTAAGATTTTCTTTATTTATGGCGGGTAGGGGGAGGGTATTAGAAAAAGGGCGGTCTACTAGCCGATGGGAATTATTTTATATTTTTCATAAACTTTTAATTGTTCTTAATTATGATTTTTCACTACTAGAAAAACTGCATATAGCCTCGGATTTTAGCTACGAAAAAAAATTCGTGGCTAATCCGTGGGTAATAGCCATGGATATAAAAAAAAAAATACGAAAAAAACTTAGCCACGGGTTGGCCACGGCCTGGTTGTGGCTAATCTGTAGCTATTTTTGGTGGCTAAAATTGGCGAGAAATTTGGCACCAATTTTTAGCTAGCCGTGGCTAAAAATCTATGACCAAGTTTTTTTTTTTTTTTTTTTGGCACCAAGCATGGTTTGAACTCTTGACCTTTTAGTTGAAATTAGTGCATTAAACCACTACACCACTTTAACATTTTGTTTAATATTTAGTTTTTACTATACTTAACTAATACATGTATATTATATATATATATATTGATATATATAATAAGTGATTCGTTATATTACATATATATAAGATTAGATATACTTATATATATGTGTATTTATATATAATTTGATGTATATTTATCAGATATATGTATACATATATAACATATATTAGACATATAATACACTGATATATATTTTTTTCACATAGATGATTGATATATTTTAATGTTTATTTCAACATCAATTTCAATGACGAATGATCGTTTCAATTATTTGACAATATTATAATGTTCTATTAAGTTAATATACAACTTAAATTTCATAAATATTTCTTTAGATTTAATTTACCATTTATTATAATATCACATTATATTGGATTATACTACATATATAAGTATATAAGTATACTCCTAACCAGTCCATTTCAACATTTATTGTCAATTGTTTATATGTAAGAGTTAATTATGTGATTTTTAAAGTTTATAATTGATCAATTGCCATAACTTATATTATAATTTTATTAATTATTCAACAATGTATAATTGTTATTGATAATTTTCAATATTTTAGTGTAAAATAACTAGGCAAATAAGACCAGAGCGGTTTAGCCACGGTCTGGCTGTGGCTAATAGCCACCTAGCCACAGTCAAGCCGTGGCTCCGGCCACATCTACTTGTGGATCTAATCAGAGGTTGTTCACTCCGACAAGCATTGATTGACTCGATCTGCACTCCTCTTCATGCATGTGCTTGATGTGAATGCGGGGTACCACTCTGTCGCATTGATATCTTACCTCGAACCGGGCTCAATCCGAGTGAGTGATGGCTAGGACCTCGTGACGTTACCAAATTAATGCATTGATGATCCCATTTCGAGCCAAATGAGACATGGCTATGAACATTTAGACAACGATTTTCTACCTACTGAACTAAAGCTAACCTTTATTCATTTAGAGTAAAAAAATCAAAGAAGTGATGACTTCTTGATTGAAAGAGTTGTTGTTGTGTTTGTTGATTGATGTTGTTGATGTCCTTCAAATGATGAATCCAGCCCCCTTTTATAGACTTCAAACTAGAACCGTCCTCATTTATTTTTGGAGTTGGATAGCTTATTCAAGTTTGGCCATTAGAAATGAATGGCCAACCTTGTTTCTTGGACATAGTAGTTATGCCACCTTATTTGAATTTTAAATTTCAGTATCACATGGTCTTTATTTTAGACATGTGTAAGTATAACAATGCCTATTTTTAGCCAATCTTTTATTTTCCATCTAACAACTCCTAAAAGTAAGGGATTTACATTTGACTTTGTTGTATCTATTTTATTTTCTATTTCTATTTTTCTACTAACTAGGCCATGGTCCTCTATTTCATTCCTGTCCGGGCCTCTAAAATGGGTTGTTCCACACGAGTCGAAGTGACTTGGGCCATATTAATTCATTTCGGCATGGCGAAAAGGACCAAAACCAGCCCACTTTGAAAAAATTCATTTTTGGGCCCAAACAATGCCCCCGCAAGTTGTGATCGATTACAAGATTTAATTATAACTTGGTTAAAATTTCATCTGCCTTGCGCCATTAGTTTGGCGGCTTCTTTATTCATGTCACCATGTACAATTTGGCAAAGTACTCTTCTTCCTTAGCACAGACAGAATGAAGAAAGCAATATTTAACTAAGCAATGGCTATCACATCACCAATCACCATGATAACATTTGATAATCGAGCCACATTAATATGATAAATAATAATAATAATAATAATAATAATAATAAATTACCTGAATCCCATTTCGTTGGTAGCTTCCCTTTGTAGATCCCTTCTTCTTTGCTTTAGGATATTTTAAGCCTTACTTTGGCTCATTTTTACACGCATTCTTTTTCTTTCGATCTATCAAGTTATCTGATTTGCTTGCATTAAGATTCCTTCAAAAAAACATTTTAAATGTGGAAAAGAAATCCCTTAAGCTCATCGATAACATGATTGGTTCGAAATAGACAATGTCTCTACGTTCGATTAGCCATAGAGGCCATTTTGACTTAGATTATTTCGGCGTCTTAAGGGCAATGTTTTCCATAGTGCGGGGTAATACTTTTTCAAGTATTTTCCATTTACTGGATCACTAAGTAGATCTCCGTCTATACTTTCTAGTAAGTAAGCTCTTCCCTTAGTTATCGAATGGATCGAAAAGGGGCCTTCCCAGTTAGGGCTCCATTTTCCTAACATAGCATCTTTCTTCTCCAAAGGGAAGACTACTTGCCAAATAAGGTCGACAATTTGAAATCGCTTGGCTTTGACCTTTTTGTCATATGCCGTGGCAACTTGTTTTTTCTGGGCCTCAATAAAGTCTGACGCCTATAGTCTAACGTTTTCTACAGCCTCGAGTTCATCCACCATTTTGCAGTAGTATTCTTTAGTGGTGAGATCATTTTGTCAAGCAACTCGTGCAGATCTCACGTTAATTTCCATAGCCAGAACCGCATTGTGTCCATAGAGTAGCTGAAATAGGGTAGTTCCCGTGCTAGTACGTTTGCTAGTTCGATATGCCCACAACGCTTTGGAGAGCAATAGATGCCATACTCTAGGATTCCACCATTTTCAAAATGATGTTCTTTAAAGTTTTGTTAGTGGACTCATCTTGCCCATTCCCTTTTGCATAATATGGTGTGGAATGGGTGAGTTGGTTGCCATATTCTGCAGCAAAGGCTTGAATTTCAGATCCTGTGAACAGGTCCCCCTGTCTGTCACGATAGTCTGAGGGATTCCAAATCGATGCACTAGATATTCTTTGATGAACCTGACTACCGTTCCCTGATCGGTTTGCTCGAGGGGAACGACCTCCATCAATTTAGTGAAATAGTCGGTGGCCGTGATAATATGGCTGTGTTGTGTTGAAGAGGGAGGAAAGATAGCTCCTATTCGGTCGATGACCCAACATTGAAATAGCCAAGGTTTGATTCTCATATTCATTTCTTCTACTGCCACTCTCTAAATCGAACCATGTAGCTAGCACTTTTCGCAACTCTTGGCCAGCCAATAGTAATCCTAGACCATCTTTGGCAAGAAATAGCCATATCGCTTGATCAGCCATACCATTTTGCAACCACTCTGATTAGCTCCACGTACTCCTTCGTGGACTTTTATCATAATTTTCATTACCTTATCTTGTCCGACACACTTTAGGAGATGTCATCGTGACTTCGATGATATAATGAGTTATCTCCCATGACCACGTATTTGGTGGCTCTCATCTTGATTTGTCAAGGTGCTCCCTTGGAGGGATCCTTCAAAAAACTTAGTATTGGTTTGTGCCAATCTTCAGATTGTCTCACGGTACTCTCAATGGCACATATGTTGATTCTTTTAAAGTGAGAAGGATAGGCCTGCCTTGTAATGGTATAATTGGCAACCATACAGTCTTCGGGGAATTATGATCCAGTGGCTATTTGAGCCAACTCATTAGCTTCGAAGTTAGACTTTCTAGCCACATGCTGAAATGTTACCTCGTCAAACCCCATCAACAATGCATTAACAGTGGAGATATACCTATCAAGGATGGGGTTTCTGTACTGAAATGTTCCCTAGATCTGCTTGATAATGAGTTGGGAGTCTCCGATTACGTTGATGCTAGATGCTCCTAACTCACGTAATAATTCCAATCCAAAGATTAAGGCTTCGTATTCAGCCTGATTGTTGATAAATAGAAAATTGAATTGGACCGCCATGCCAGTCCTGATTCCTGATGGCGAAGTGACAACTATGCCAGCTTCAGATGCTTTATATGTTAGAGACCCATCGAACTGAAGCACCCCTGGCTTCAAAAATACTAATAGCATTTTGATTTGTTGAGTCACTTTGTCACTTATCTTGACACTGGGGTGGTCGATGAGGAAATCGGCCATGGCTTGGCCTTTCACAGCTTTATGTTGAACAAATTATAACTAATATTCCATTAGATAAATAGCCCAACGGCCTATCCGACCACCTAATATTGATCTCGAAAGCATGTATTTGATCACATTGATGCTACTGACCACAAGAACCTTTACTGGCTACAGGTACTGCCGTAGCTTAATGCATGCAAAGTATAGAGTTAAACACAGCTTTTCAATCGAATGGTATCTTTGTTCCGTGTCACTCAAATACCTACTCAAATAATATACAACTTGTTTGAAACCATTTTCATCCTCTTGAGCCAGGAAGGCCCCAGTGGTCTCATCGACTGCCGAAATGTAAAGGTTGAGCGGCTCTCCTTTTCGAGGCGGTATCATTACAGGTGGGGATGTTAAAGTTTTCTTGGTTTTCTTGAATGCTTGCCTATGTTCTTTTGACCATTCGAAGTCATCATAGTCCTTTACTTCCAATAAAGGTGAGAAAATCTTGGTCTTGCCTGCAAGGTTCGAAATAAACCTTTTTAAGTAATTGACTTTTCCAAAAAACTGTTAAAGTTCTTTCTTAGCTCGAGGTGGTTGGACAGGCCAAGATGACCTTTGCCTTGTTTACCTCCACTTCGATTCCTTTTTTATGAACTAAAAACCTAAGAAAGTGGCATGCGGCCACTCAGAACATGTATTTCAGCGGGTTCAACTTCAACTGGAATTTCCTCATCCCCTCAAAGGCCTTAACCAAGTGTTCTAAATGTTGAGCGAAGCTAGTTGACTTAATGATGAGATCGCCAATATAGATCTTGATAAAGTCAATCATATAGTCATGGAAAATGTAGTTCCTGGCTCTCTGATATGTAGACCCGGCATTTTAAGCCAAACGGCATGACCTTCCATTCAAAAGTAACAATGCCCCCCAAGCATTAGAATACCAGTTTTGGGATATTCTCTTCGGCTACATAGATTTAATTGTTTCCTGCATTTCCGTCGACAAGAGTTAAAAACTCATGCCCTGCGATGGCATCTATCATTATGTCAGCCATTGGCATCATATACTCATCTTTCTAGGACGCCAAGTTCAAATCTTTAAAATCTATGCAAATCCTCAGAGTACATCCACACGTAGATATGGCCGGAGTCATCAATGTGGCTGACTTGTAGCTAGAGTTTTTAGGAATTGCTCAATGCATTTTACTCATAGATATGGCCCGAGTCATTAATATATGTGTCTGTAGTCAAGTCCTGTAAAGTCTAAGCGGCGAGTAGTTATCGTCTCCGAGTACATTTTCTTTTCAACTTAGGCTTTTTAGACTCTTTCCAATCCTTAGAGTAATAAATTATTGAGTCCTATGTTAAGTTGTAGGCGCGTAGAACCTCAGGGTTAGTGTTTTCCAACTCCGACTCAATCATTTTCTGGATAGAATTCTTGGGCGCGTCACATCTTTTCACTTCAAACCATCAAACACTTCCATTTGTATGTTCTTACACACTGCCATGACTGCACACACACACAAAAACCCACTTCAAATTTACTGTTTTCTCATCGGACTCAGTGACTTTGAACCCTGGGTAGCCACTTCGGCGCGACTGTTGAAATTTATGCAAACACATACTAATGCATGCACACTCTAAATTTATCACAAAAATCCAATCAATACTCGAAATTGGATTGATATTCACCCTACTCATGAAATAAAGAACAAGAGATGATTAAAAACATTAAAAAAAATGTTGTTAAAGTGATTAAACAGGCTCCGAGTAGGAGCAATGATGTGTGTTTCTGGTGATGAATGGGCTACTTGAAGCCAAATATTCAATCATAATTTTTAATTTTTTTCCATCATCTTTTTTCAACATTTCACGTGCAAGGTAAATTTCAATTCAATTTTTGGTATAGATTGAGTTTTCGTGATCAATTTGGCATGTGCACACTTTGGTGTGTGAAAATGTATGTATTGAGTGAGATTAATGAAAATTGAAAGCTACCCCCAACGTATATAAACAAATTGCTTTCACCCCTCCACTTTTGCATTTCACTGCATATACTAATTGACATAACTGAATAATTGATTTTGCCTTTACATGTGACGTAATATTCTCCTAGACACAACTAAAATCAGAGGTAACGGGTGCGAATAATTAATTTAAAAAGGCTATGTGGTACTTTCGTACAATTGATTCAAACGATGGGAGGTAAAATACAATCGATCCTCAATGATGGGGGTTTATCAGTAATTTACCCTTTTAAAAATTAGTATGATACATTCAAAGAGACTTTAACATGTCAAACTATTGATAAAGAGCATTCAAATATACATGTAATCCATGCAAGCTAATAAACTCAAGGTGCAAGAAACTAAACATTATGTACAAAACAAATCAAAACAAGAGGCACCAAATTTAGAGTCGTTTGGTTAGTGAGACCTAATCTACTACCCAAGGCTCATTAACTTTGGACTTTCTCCAAATCCACTAACGGAAAGCGACAATGCCGACCTTTTTGCATGTCCATCAAGTCAAATCCTCACAACAATTTTTTTTTTTATCTTTTTTGTAAAAGATTGAAAGCAAGATTTTTTTCAATGCATTCAAATCCAAACCCTTCAATCAACAATAAGAGAGTACACTCTCTGTTCAACAAGTGTTTCTTATCGTACAAACAACAATCTCTTAGAATAATAAATAAGAATAGAAAAAGTAAGCTCATTATTCTTAAATTGAATACTGCACGTTTAGCTCAAGCAGAATATTGGTATTAATTTGCAAAGTAAGCTCTTCTTCATTCTCTTTTTCCTTTTGTTCTTCTTTTGATGAATATGACCTCTTTAGCTCTTGAATGATACTCTGGTGTGGGAAAGTTCTTCTAGTAATTTGTTCATTGGTGGTGGTAGTAGTAGTAGTAGTAGTAGTAGTAGTACTAATAATAATAATAATAATAATAGTAATAATAATAATAATAATGAGGTATATAAATGTTTTCCCAATTGTCTATACATATATGTATATACAAAAATATTATACATGTAGCATACAATAATTATAATAATAATAATAAGGTTAATATAAATATTTCTCGTACTATATATATGTATATATACAAATATTATATAATATTTTTTAATTTTTTTTAAAATTTTTGACGGAATTTTTTTCCAAAATTTGAAAAATGAAGATTGTTTATTTATTTTTTAATTTTCAACAAAAAATTCTGTTGAAAATTTAAAAATTAATATATATTTTTTTAATTTTTGGTGGAATTATCTATCAAAATTAAGCTGAAAATTGAAAAACTAATATTTTTAAATTTTTTAAATTTTATTTAAAAATAAATATTTTATTCTAGAGAAAATTTCATCCAAAATAAATATTTTTTATTTATTTTTTAATTTTTGGTGGAAAATTCAATTGAAAAATGAAATTTTAAGTTTTTTTTAAAAAAAATTTAGGCTAAAATTTTTGTTTTTTCTTGTAGTGACAGGTAATCACTTCAGACAATAATTTTTTACTTTCTTAACCATCTTTTATTCTCAATTTCACGAGTAAGGTGAATATTAGTTCAATTTTAAGTATCGATTGGATTTTCATGATTAATTTAAATAGTGCATGCATTAGTATATTTTAGACAAGATAAATGAAAACTACAAAATTACCCTTTAGCATATGTGGATAGTTGCACTACCTTCGTATTTTAGTGCAAATATTGACTGCCACGAGCATATGGTCGATTTTATCCTTATGTATAATGAAATATTCTTCTAGTTGTTGCCGGAATTGGAGGCAGGGGGTGCAAGTGAACAACTTAAAATGATTAGGTGGTCATCTCACACAAAAGCAAATGATGGGGGTAAAGTGCAATTCACCCCAAACGCTTGGGGATTTTCCATAATATACCATTCTTTTTTGACTTCTCCATTTAAATGCCAGGATGTATATTCAAGAATGACTATTTGACAAGCCTCTTCTCTTCAATTTGAACACTTCTTAGCTTGTAGAAATCATGATCATAATCCACACTATTCTTTCGCCATCAAAATATGTATTATCTCCTCTTTTTCAACACTACTCTTATTTTTCCATGTTCCAACCAATAAATTTTGAAAAAGTTAAGTTGCATTTTCAATTTGTATACATGAGCGTTTCTTTCTTTCTTTTCTTTTTTTTTTTTTTTTTGGTGAGAGTACACATGAATTTGTTGATGTCTTAAATATGCTCTAGTTCTACTTTTTCTTCTTCAATACTCTTCTCATTTTTCAAGCTACATGTAAGAACTTTATTTCAATCGATAACCATTATATTTACTCCATTTTCCTTCAATAACCGTCATAATCTAGATATGAAACATTGGGGCTAACAGAAATCATTATTTCTTTCAAACTCAATGTTTGTCATAATAAAATAAACTTTGACATAACAAATGTCTTCGCTAATCATACTTTGTGAAAACAATTTATAGTCATGCTTGTTCTTTTATTCTTTTTAGGCAACTTGAAAGAATTAGTTTATTTAATCTTAAAAAGCTGCTAGTAGCTAACTTAGAGAGTCAGAGAGAGTTGGATTCTTTTTATAAGTAGAAAAATATGACAAACATTAGTAAACATATATAATCGTATATGTATATGTATTACATACTATTATATAAAAAAAAATTAAATGGTTTTGAATGGTTCAGAAACACTAAAGGAACATCTAATTAGCTACGAATTTGAGCCACAAAAAAACAAAATATGGTTAATTCGTGGCTAATAGTCATGGATAGCCGTGGAAACAAAATTTGCCACGGAAGTACTTAGCCACAGATTAACCATGAAATTTTCGTGGCAAACTTGGCGCCAAAATTGGCACCTTTTTTTTTCTCAAGTTTAGCTACGGCTATAGCTACAAAAATTATGTAGCTATTGTTCCATTTTTTTAATAGGAAATTAAATATGGCTACGGAATAATTCCGTGGCTATTCCTAACAAAAAATTAATAGAGTTTAGCTATGGAAAATCTATAGCTAAGGCACACTATACAAAATTTAGCAACGGATTTTCCTTGGCTTATAATCCATAGTTATGTTGTTCAATTACATTATTTTTGCCCAATTTAATATGCTCTCTGAATCCAAACATGTTAATTTATTTATTTTATTATTGTACTGTGTATAACAAATAATAGCCCTCATTCAATTTACTCTTATTACTCAAATATATTTTTTAAATTTGACTTATTCAATAATACGATTATTGAATAGCTAATTGATCAATGACCGTTTCAATTATTTGACGATATTGTGATTAATGTATTGAGTTAAATCATGTCTTAAATTTAATAATTTGTTTACATATATCATTTTATTAGAATGTGACAATCGAGCAGTTGCAATATATAAAAGTATTGTTCAATCCACTTGAACGCTATTAATTATACATATGTTACATGGTTTTCAAATTAGTTGATCTAATTTCATAATTTAGACTATATTGAAATTAATAATTCAATAAAGTGTAATGGTATTGATAATTTGTGAAGTTCCAATGTAAAATTTACCCAATTGAGTTGAACAATTGAATTTACCCAATCAAGTCGATTAATTGTTGAAAACTTCTATTTTATAAGTGAAGGCATAGTTGCACCATAAGTGAAGGATATAGCTACGGATTTTCTGTAGCTAAGGATATAGCCACGGATTTTCCGTTGCGAATTTACCCACAAATATTACATGGTTAATTTTTTGTCTTGTTTTTCGTTTTTGAAGTCTGAGCCATGGATATTCCATGGCTGAGACTTTTTTTTTTGGTGCAGATTAGATACGGATTGTCTGTGGCTAATTTAAATCGGTGGCCACAAATTAATTAGCCACAAAAAATATGTGGTTAATTTGTGGCCACCGACTTAAGCTAGCCACAAATAGTTCTCCCTCGCTAATTTGTGGCCACCGATTTAAATTAGTCACAGATCAAGCTGTAGAATTTTTAAAATTTTTAATATAGCCACTAATTTTACATGGCTAATTCGTACCTAAGTGTGTCAATATATCATACTTAGAAAACATTTGTCAATTTCTTCCTCCCCAACCAAGGTAAGCCCTCCCTACCCCTCATCCCCCCTTTCTCTCTCTTGGGCAACGGACCTCTTTGCCGACTGGTGGGGATGGCCACCCCCCTACCCTCCTCTCTCCCTACCCTCCCCACCCCACCTCCTGCGCAACCAGTCCCCCCCCCCACCCCCAATCAGCTGGGCAATGACCATCACTGCTTGTAATTTTGTTTGGAATAGTTTAGTTATATGTTGAGTATTTGGGTGCTAAACACTTGTTTGTGTGCATTTTTGATGTTTTTGAAATGATGGTGGGTTGTTTTTGGATGTTTGGGTATGTATGTTTGGTTTTGATGTACATGTTTTTACTATTTAAGGCGGCAATAAAAATAAAAGCAGACTGTTTGAAATTATAAAAAATCAACCAGGGATTAGCCACGGCTAATCCGTAGCTAAGATAAGTTCATACGAACAATTAGTGATGGAAAATCCGTGCCTAATAACAATGGATTGTCCTTGGCCACTTTTGTATTTTCTGTCTTTTTTGAATTTTGAACTACGGAAAATGGCTACAGATTTTCCATAGTTATTCCGTGACTAATGATTAGCTACACTATTTTTAGCCATAGACCAAATTTGTGGCTAAGTCCGTGGCTAATGTTTTAGCGACAAATTTTTGGACTAAATCCTTGGTTAATTCCTGTTTTTTTAATTTTTTGTAGTGAAGCAAAAGAGGGGAGAGGAAACCTAATGGCCAGTCATGGTGAAAGGTTTTCAAATCAGATTTTGAATGGTTCAACTTTGAATTTCTTCAAACTTCAACTGTTGCAAAATTAAATGTATGTGATGGTGGTCAGACGACAAATTGTAGTATACGTCAACCAACAGTGATGGGTTTCGATTTGGAGTAGTTCAGGCTTCAGATCGGATAAGACACCAATTACCGTTCCAATCGATTGATCCGGCCCGTTTGATCAAGTTCTACGAACACTAGTATAAAGTACGGGAAACTAGGATAACTACTTTGACTTTGGTCAAAGTCCCTACATTAAATTTAACTAATAAATGATAATATATTCATAATAATATGTATTCTTTCATTTAATATCTTATGCACATACACAAGTTCAATGTAGATGATGTCTTAAATATATACTAACTACACGGTCATGGAGATAACCGTGTCCATTCCAGCAGTAAAAAATGGGCAACGCATATCTTTCCGCAAAACCAATAGGATTGCTAGCTAGTGCAAGGGGTGGGCATCGGGTCGTGTTTTGGGGTTTCGGGTTGCTCGGGTAGGGCACCCAAATTGTCGGGTAGCATTTTTGGCTACTCGACCCTGACCCGAAATAATTGGTACCCAATTGTTGGGTACCCGACATTTTCGGGTTCAGGTATCCGATTGGTTTTCTTAAAAAAAGAAAAATAAATAAATAATTTCGGGTGAAGAGAGAATGTTTAAGAGAGTGTCGAACTTTTTTTTTTTAATAAGAACTTCGGGTACCCGATCGGATATTTCAGGTAGAGTTTTTCTACCCGAAACCCGACCAAATCTTTTTATTGGGTATCGGGTACCCAACCCAAAATTGAGAAGAACCCGATCAGGCTTCCCCTATCGGATTTTACCAGATCGGGTCGGGTACCCAATACCTGGCCCAAAATGCCCGAGGAACACAAAATCACGGGCCAACTGAAAAATATTTATTTTGTCTTGTTTCTTCTAACGTGACAAAATGCACTAACTGCAAAAAGAATCTCTGTGAATTTTGTCCTCAAATATTCATTTCAATACTAATAGACAACAGGAAAAAGGTTAAGCCAATCACGGGACTCCATTCAGTACCGACTTCTAAACACAAACAAATATTATATATATGGTCCGAAAAGGAAAAGACATGGATCATTAATATCGATAGAAGGAGAAGTGAAATCTCAAGAAATTTGGTTTCACTTCTACAAATTAGCATTCAGATAAGAGATAAAAATGCATGAGAACTCAAATATTTCTCTGGTTGATAATGCAAGAATGTTGGATAAATCTTTGCAAGTGGGTGCATAAATTTACATGGTTTATGTATAAATGTTCTTTTATATTTTATTTTTCATTTTTTTTTCTTTGAAAAAAAAAAAAAAAAAACTTGTTCGTAAAGTGCACTCATTTGGGCCAGCTGTGGAAACTTGCAGGAGCTGAGGGACTTCAGCTCTCAGCTTTACAATGCTGCTGATTATTGTGAAACGACTTTCTTCAAGGCAGAGGACAAAAGAATGTAAGTCTCACATCTCTCTTTAGTATTTATGTTAGTTTTCAATTCTGTTTTGGGCAACTGTTTGAATTGATTTTATATGCTGCAATCTTGTTCCATTGAATTAATTCAGAGAGTAACAAATATATAAATATATATATATATATATGTATATATATATTAGTTGAGGGGGAAGGCACCGCGCGGGCCGCGGTGCCCGTGGCTGTAAGCCAAGATTATTGATCTTGTTAGGTCGTTGTTAATGCAAAGTAATATTTATATATAAGAATTATGATTATTGACATGTTATAACGAGGTGCATATTTAAATATATATATATATATGTATGTATGTATAAGAATTATGATTTTTGTGATTTTTTAATTTGATTAATGAGAATATTATACTTAATGCACATTTATAAACGTCATATGTAATTTATTTCATGAATATGTACCACTAATGCATGTTTCGAGTTCAAATAGGTTTTGATCAATCATCTTTTCATCAATATTTTCTATTTCTTGTTTCTTTCTTTCTTTCTTTTTTTATGTTTTGCTTCATATTTAAGTTTTTTCAATAAAATTGATTAATTATTATTTTTGTCTCTTAGTTCATTGGAAATAATTCTCATCAATTTAGTTGATCTATTTTTCTACTAAAATACTTTGTTAAAGTAATTAAAATAAATTTTCCAATAACGATTTTTATAAATGAACAATTAAAACCTCAAAATAATAAATGAATTTTAACAAATTTTCAATTATGAAATATATATATATATATATATATATATATGAAAAGAAAAAATAGTTTTATGAAGAAATTCATTTACCAAAAACAATTAAGCTTCAACAATGCAATAAAGTTGTATTCATGAAAACAAAATTACATATCATGCACGTAAATATGCGTGAGATCATTTATTGTTCTACCTATCAATTTTTAAAAAAAATGTAAATTATCAATCTTTTAGAAAATAAAAATCATAACAATGATTGACCAAATGGAATAATTTACCTTTTTGTAATGCTAAGTATTGGTCATTAGAGTTGTTACAAGTAAAAATAATTAAATATTTTTTTTGATAAAAAAAGGAAAAACTAATGACAATGGTGGTTTATATCAACTTTTATAAATATTGGAGGACGCTTGCTGATAGAAAAAATTTAGGGGGTTGTTAACATAATTTTGATTAACATAAATAGATAAAGATTCAATGAAATGTAACAATTGAAACCAAAATAAAAGACGCACAAAGACTTAGGTGGTCCATGACACAAACACATGCAATAATCTCCCTAAGCCCAACACAGCGGTTGGGCCTCGACCGCCCCACCTCAGTCACACAAAGACATAGGTGGTCCATTTTGTTTGTTTTTTCTTGTTGAGAACTGAAGACATAGGTGGTCCATACTCGTTATGAAAACCCACTCATATACTGGCGGGCCGAGCGGCCTATTTACAGGTTGTACTAATATCGGAACTTATCTAAGCAAACACAATAATTTGCAGTAGCTGAATACATGAGCTGAGGCTAGGCTAGCCCACTTATATACGGGTGTTCACTCGCCTCCCCCAATTGCTAGAATAAGCAATTCGCCCTCAATTTTAATTTTTTTTAGCAACCAATATATATATATATATATATATATATATATATTAACAACACCGTATACTCTAATATATGCAAAATATAAAAAAATATATATTTCAATTTAGTACTTAATTTCTTTTTATCATGAAAATAAAAATATATTATTAAATTTCTTTTAGAATAATATTTTCTTAAGAATTATTTGAAATAATTTAATAAATTATAACAATTTAAAAATAAAATAATTATATGAAATAAAATTACATGATAAAGAATAAATACAAAAAGAAAAAAAATCACGTAATTGTAATTAGATAAAGTAATTAGTGGATTGAGAACATGGATTTGCAAATTGGATTGTGATATTACAATATTATCCCCTCTATTTGCTTTTTTGTTGCATGTGTTTAATAATTAAAAGAGTAAAATTGACACATCAAATTTTGATACCCAAATTAAATTGATTTCATGAGAATTTTCAATATTAACCATAATTTTATATAATTCAATTTATTTTACATAAAATTGAAAGATAATTTTTATAAAATTATTAAAAAAAATTGTTATTCTAAACACAAAAGTAATTTTTTTTTTATAATCATATAAATATATATTTGATATACTCTCTTGCGGTCCCCACCCCCCTCCCAACCACTCAACAAAAAGCCTGTGCTGTTCACGCACAACCGACATACGTGGCCCGCAGACGACATCGTATGGCCAGGCAAGTGGGTACCACACACAAAGACAACATCAACGCGTACCATCCCTTCACCTACGTGGGCCCCATCAAATGAAACCATGTACCCTCCCCATGCGAATGCAAAGCACGCGCGTTCGCACACGCCAAGGCCCCTCGCAACCTGCCAAAAGCGATACGATGTCGTTGTTTTGAGTAAGTAGATGCCACACGCCTTCCCAAAAACCTCTAACACATCCGCCATCCAGTTGTTTAAAATAAACTTTTCTATCTGAAAAAACCATAAAAATAATTTTTAATCCTGAAAATCTATTCCTCCAATTTTGCTTATGGAAAAGTTCAATCGTTTATCTTTTGGCTAAATTACGCATGGCCTTTGTTTTTAAAATTTAAAAATTTGATGAGTGAATTTTTAATGGTAAAAAATAAACTTTAGGTTTCTTAAATTTATGTCAATAATTATTTTAATAAACTACTTAATTTTCAAACCTTTTCATTTCAAGATACGTAAAGTAAGAAATATTTTCTTAATTTTTAAGATTTATAAATTACAATTGAGATAATTTTATTTTTCAAATTTAATAAAATAAATAAAAATATCAAAGTCTTTATAAATGAATTTATTAAAAAGAACATACATGTATGTTAACGTAGGTAATCAAAATTTATCATTAAAACGTTAAAAATGAAAAAAAAAAATTAATGTAAGAACTAAGAACACATAAGTAGGTTTGTCAAAAAGGGGTGAAAGTCAATGATTATGATTGGAGTTCTTGAAAAGAAATACCGGCGGAACGGGTTTTTTTGATCGAAAGTCTATTTTATAAATTTTTTTTGGGAATATAATAATTAATTTAAAATTTTTTGAGTAATTTTCCCAAAATGAATAATATTGTTGCATCCTACATGAGGCAAAAAACAGCGAAAATGCGCATGCAGCGTATTAAAATTAATTTAATTTAAAGGGATGTTTAGTTTTTTTTTTTTTTTTTTTTTGGTCTTGACCATCCGAATTTGATTCATTGATCGACTAATTCGAATCGAGTACTGTAAGAATGTTTACTTTTGCTCAACGTTTTACAAACACTTACTTAGAAATGTTCTTGGGATATGAATATCTGTAAACAGTGTCCTCGAGAAGACGAAGGAATACGTGTCCAAGGCCGTCGTCACAATTGTTGATCATTTGGGCAGCATTTCGGCCAATCTTGAATTATGCCTTGCCAAGAGCAATTCAATTCCAGATCAAACACAACATAAATTTGATGTCTTGAAACTGGTTAGTGGTCCATCTCAGCTTCGCAAATTTCATTGTTTCAAAAAGAAAGGGATAATTAAAAAAACAAATCCTGTGATGATTGTCCCATTTATGAAAAATTTCCCTCTATTTATTGAAATTACAATTACCGTTTTTAAGGTCTGCATCTATCTCATAAATAGTGTCAGTTATTAAATTTTTCAACAAATCAATTATTAAATTTTTCGAACACATTGAAACAAGTTCAATTTTTACACACGTTTTATATATATATATATATAT
This sequence comes from Petrea volubilis, assembly GCA_026212405.1. Taxonomy (NCBI): domain Eukaryota; kingdom Viridiplantae; phylum Streptophyta; class Magnoliopsida; order Lamiales; family Verbenaceae; genus Petrea; species Petrea volubilis. Next base: position 22,437,930 of record CM047885.1, on the reverse strand, counting down.
ATATATATATATCTTAAAAACATAACTTATTTTATTAATGTAATCGAATACTTTGAATACGAAAAAGTAACATATTTGTACTTTATATGTAATTATATACGTAGCATTCATATTTATTTTTCATAAAATAGAAATACATCTTACATAGATAGATATAATAATGAATGAAATGTTCTATCAGAAAAATGTCCCGGTACTATCTCAATCTATTGCATCCCTATCTGTATTTATAATCTGAGGGGTATAATTGTAATTTTAATAAATTGAGTGGGGATTATTTTTCAATTCAGAGGAACCTCTAATTTTTTTTTCCCAATAAATATATATCCCTTAAAAGAAAATTCCAAATTAAAGTGTTTTTAATTGATTTGTGGTGTCACAGAGGATCGGGACATGCCAACAACACTCCCACAAAGTCACCCTTGCAAGATTTCTCTGGAGTGCTGATTTTTCAAGACATCATTGTCGATATATATTGCCGCGTACTAATCTGTTTATTTTTTTAGTCCTTTCTCCCGATTAGATTTCACTATATATTTGGGTTTATGAAGTTTATTTTATTTAGTTTTATTTTATATTTTGTTGTTTCCATCTCTTATAAAACTTTTAATTACATGTCATTTCTATTAAATATTTTCATTAAAACCACTTAATTATACTAGAATTACATGCATTGTGTAGATTTCAATGAATTATAATAGATGATGAAATGGAGAACGTAAAGGGTGTTTGAAGTTGCTTTTGCTTTTGGAAAAGTTGGAGTAGTTGAAAAAGTTAAAGAAAAATTGAGTAGTAAAAGTTAGTAGTGTTTGAAAATAAAAGTGAAAATAAGTCAAAAGTTAATAGAAAAAGTGTGGAGTGCTTGAAAATAAAAGTGAAAATCAGTCAAAAGTTGGTGGCTAATAGTTTAAAAGTTCATTAATTTATTTATGAAAATATCAAAAAATACTTTTAAGTTTCCTCCCAACTTCTCGGCTTCTACTTGTTTTTATTTAATTTAAGCAGAAATTAAAAAATCAAACACTTAAAGTAGCTTTTTTGAAGTTCAAAACAGCAAAATGCTTTTTTAAGTGTTTGCAAACACCCCCATAATATAAGATTCAGTCTTATATTTTGGCGCAGCTGTCTTTTGATCTTTATAATCTTTTTCTTTTTTTTTTTTTACAGCTTTGACAGAATCAGCAACAGCGACAAATATTTTATCCAGGTGATCAAATGAAATATTTCATCTCATCATGCATAGCTAACTAATGTTACAAAGTTTACTTGGAAAGTTACTTGGATACGTTCACTTTATTTAATGAAGTAAAGGCCTGACTGGTTATTTAAAAGAATAAGAAGACTGGGTAAAAATTTTTATTTATCCTGCTATTGGAAAGAAGTTTTCCAAATCAACTAGGTTCTGGAAAGTGTTTTTGCCTCTTAATTTTCCTTAACTTCATTAATTATTTATTCCCTCAAATTTATGTTTCCATGAACCAAACTTTTCTCCTTTTGAAAAATATAATTTTTTTTTTTTTTATTTCCATAGTCAACCATATGTGTATCTTTATAAATATAATATACCGATATTACACATGTGCATATTAATTATGCACGGAACACGTGAATTTGTTGATAAATTATTAGATGAGATGATATCGAAGATTCAATAAGTATAATAGTTGTGTTGGAAATAAATTCAACTTACATAAAAGTGAAAATATAATGGAATTTAGAAACAAATCAAAACGTCGAGTAAAATTAACACTTCTTTAAGCACGACAGTAATAAAGAGTTTATCATCCAAATACAACGTATGAAATTAGAGCTACAGACTTTTTATAAATTCTATTGAAGGTGATTAAAAAAAAAGAAAAAAAGATTGAACAAAATTTATAAAATTACAACAAACCCTCTTCATATCATAAATGTCATTACAATTCTAATACTTAAGGACATTATACACACGTATTACCATTATTTTTAGCCTCCAATTGATTTCCTTTGAATGAGCATCCTTAGTGAAATCAAACTTACTAGTCATTGCTAATATTTATTTGGTAAAAGTCTCGATACTTTTAGCTTATGATTTGTGCAGATATGAGATGTAACAAATGTAGACAGAAAATGTTTCACTTCTAGTGAGGGAGGCTTAGTTCAAGAATGGAAGCGTTGCCTGAGAAAAGTTGTTGCATGCCATAAAATAATTAATGTAGCTTATAAGAATCAATAAAATACTATGTAAGCTACATACCTTAGAAATTGTGGGATCAACATAAGCTGGGTATCAATACATGAAGAAAAGAAATAACTCACTCAACGTATTATAAGCACCTAAATTTAATACATTTTAAGGCACCTATTATTACTGCGTATTTGAATACATTTAGTTTATCCGATTACACCAATGAATATTTTTTATGACATTATATTCACCATCCAAATCTCTTCACTTATTTGTAAGAAAAATCAATTTTTATGACATTCACCACATTCACCTCAACAACAACCACACGAAGTAATAATTACATATACACACCAGTCACACATTTATAAAATTAAGCTATACCATATGAAAACAAATTAAGGTTGTATCCTTCTCCACGTTTACACACCAATCACACAAGGTTGTATCCTTCTCCACATTAAAGCTTGTAAGTTGTACTAATCCGATAATGATGCAGGAATACTAAAAGTGAAAAAGAGGCAAACAGTGGCCAAGAAGATCAATTCGAAACGGATGAGCCCCTATTTTTACACACATATAATTGCAAGCCATCTTTGGTCGAAAAATCATTAAAACGGGACATAGAGAAAAGAGCACATTGTCACTCCCAGGTAACATCATCTAGTTTTTAAAAGGGGAAAATTTAATTTTGTCTAGTAAATTGATCCATTTGGGGTTTTAATCTTTCCATTTACATTGTTTGGATTTTTTTGTCAGATTATTTTAAAATTGATGGTTTTGGTCCAATTTTGGCTGGATTGTCAATTTTTCGAGGATACGCCTCTACAATTTTATGTCCACGTTAGCAACTTCTCACTGTAAAATTGAGATTCCAGCGATAATAGGATAAAAATTGCCAATTTGAAAATTTATGGAACAAAACCTAAATAGTGTAAAAAGAAGAACTAAAACACAAAATGCGTTAACTTAATTACATGACGAGACTTGCATTTTTCCCTTAAAAAACTATTTTGATAGGGTATATATACACTAATCTCTTTTCTCTTATCTTCATGTAAATTTTTAATTTGTTCATAGTGCTACCAGTGCGTGATGGCCTATCAATATTACCTAAAGCGAAGCAACACACTTTTCAGTTCCAGGTGGGATTCGTTATTACTTTAAATAGGAGCATGTACATACTTCATTCTGGTCTTCGATTCTGTTACGACCTTGTTTTACATGCCTATTCCATTTTACGAATATAGTACATACTTGTTTGTTTAGTTAACGATTTTATTTTTTAAAAAAATAAAATATATAATACACTTAGCATGTAATTTTGACGCATAAGGACAATGAAACATTGAATAAAAGAGATCTCGTCTACATTCCTCCTTAAGTTAACTTGCAATGATACTTATAGTATATTGTAAATTTTGTAAATATTGCAGGGAGTTCAGAAGTTAAAACGCAGCATGTTAATTGGAAGCTGATGCAAAACAAAGATATTACCTCACTCATGCGGCGTGGCAGAAGAATTTTGCATAAGCATATACTATGTGTGTGAGTAATAAATATGTGCCCCGATGAGTTATTGCGACATGTAACTAAGTGGTATATATTTATCAATCTTGAAAAGGATAAATACTTGAAAATGGCATGTATGAAGACATTTTCATGCATTTGGGACCAAGGATTTTGTTGTAGTGTTACGTGAATAACCTTTATTGTGTTGAGTTTGTGAGATGGTCTTGCTGGTGACTAGTTAAGTAGTGAGGCTTAAGGGGAATAGAATAATCGACAAAGCTAATATATTGTTCAAGGTTTTAGTTTTCATCGTACTCATTAGTTAGGGTGTGGAAGTGTGGTTGTAGAAAAAGAGTATTTTAGAGAGGAGAAAGTGGAGAGGGAATACAAATATTTCTCTACTTAACACTTGTATTAATTCATACAATTTGTATAGACTCTTTACAAGTCACTCTTGTTTTCTTTTGGTACTCTTTCATTTTATTTTGTTCATCTTTTCTCAACTCTTCTTACAATAACAACGACGAACACGCACCTATCTATACAAGACGTTAAACTAAATGCTATTACAATTTCAAAGCACTTCTTTGACTAAACTCTGACAACACTTATAGGAAATATATTAGAAAATATACACTTGTCAATCTAAGAGTTATGTAGAAGTCACTCACAAGTATTAACTAATATTTAACTGGCTTTGAGAAACAAGATTACTTCTTAATGGCACCTCCTTAGCTTGGTTGTTTCATCTTGACTAGGGATGCAAACGAACTGAGCCGGCTCGCGAGCCTAACGAGGCGGCTTGACAAAGGTCTAGCTCGAATTCGAATAATTCGAGCCCGTATAAGTTTAGAGCCGAGCTCGAGCCAATATTTCTTGTTCGTAGGCTTGCGAGCCGCTATTTTTTTTAATATTTATTTTTATTTTTATATAATTTTAAATAATATTAATTTTCGAGCTCGAGCTTGAGCCTGTAGCTCAAACATAATAAATATTTGAAAATATTTAAACTCAAGCTCGAGCCCGAGCTCGAGCCTATAATTTACTCACAAATTCAAGCCAAACGAGCCGAGCCGAGCTCGAACATGACTCGAGCCCGAGCTCGAGCCTATATTTCTCCTGGCTCCTATTTGGTTCAAGCTTGAGCTCGAGCCCGAAAAAAAAGCTAAGGCTCGGCTTGGCTCGTTTGC